>OZ002740.1:120569842-120641842 GCA_963924295.1 Dioctria rufipes
AGTTAACTATACCCACCTACAATTTGTTCACTTATGTGTACATTCTGATAATTTACCACATTTTATAGCAAAACCGCTGAATGATCTCCGTGGAGGGGGAGAGAAACGTCCGGTAAAGTCAAGCAGGAGCGTAAACGGCACCCAAAACTAATCCTAATATTGAATTAAATCCAATTAAATTATATTACAACAATTCCAAACATTGAACATATTTAAACCGCTGAATATGATTCCACTTATTTATCCATTACCAGTTCCGCGAAGATAATGTAATACAACAAAACTTAGCACTTTATTAAACCAAGTTCAATAAAACGTAACCAATACAAACAAACTTCCGTCACGGAAAGAAATGATCCAATTGAAATATCTCTAAACAAATTCAAATCAGATAATAAATTTAAATAAATTCACAATAGTACTACAATAAAAAATACAAAACAATCGAAACTCATAATCTATGCTCATGATGTTGGAATACAGTGATTAACATACATGTCAGTTTCTAAGATACTTGCTAAAATCAGGTTAATGTGGTCTGGTCTAATCTCAGGCACACTGCGAAACCAATAATGAGTAATAGGAATAGTGCACCTATAAGCTCACACCATGGCATAGTAGTTACACTATAAGAGTACCAGAGCACTTTTTCCATACAAAAAGTGTCCGGAAATTTCAAACTATTTTGCTGGCTCTGGACTAGGTTCTGGGCCACTGAGGGGGATTCCGTCTAGTGGTATACGTCACAGGGTATGCCTGGAGAATTCCTTTCCTACCGTATAGCTGACCAGGAGATGACGCCAACCTTTTGTTTGATCTGGTCTTGGAGGCTACAATTTGACCTTTGACCTTTCTTGTTTCTGGGTGCTGGAGGTTGTCTGAGAGCTTTAGTGACAATATCTGATATCGGGGATGTATACTTGTCAGCTTGAGTTTGTTGTTAGTTGTTTACTTCAGTATGAGTGCCTGTGGTGTGTTCGGCTGGGCTACTTGGTGGCTGAGTCTGGCTCACTTTTTCCATACAAAAAGTGTCCGGAAATTTCAAACTATTTTGATGGATCACTGTAGGTTCTGTGGAGGTTGGAGGGGAGGGGAGGGGGCTGAGGTCGGTTTTGTACTGAAAAGTTGACATCATCTTGCAGTTTTCTGAGCAATCTTGAGGTGGTTCTGAGGCCGCTTTTGTACTGAAAATTAACATTATACTGTGACAGTACCATACAAAAATTGCAAGGTAGATTCCAACTATTTTGCTAGCTCTAGACCGGCTTCTGGGACACTGATGGAGGTTTCCGTCTAGTGGTATACATCACAGGGCCTGCCTGGGGGCATTCCTTTCCTACCGTCTGGCTGAAGCTCTAAACATTTGTGAAGGGGTGCGTAGCTTTATTGGTGGAGGTTTCTAGTTAAGTTGATCTGGTCTTGGAGGCTACAATTTGACCTTGAGATGCCCCTCCTGGGAATATCTGATACTATGACTAGGACTGTCTGGGGCGTGTTGGATTGGGCTACGTTACCTGCACCAAGGCTTGGGTGGAATGTGTGTGGCTTAAGTAATGATGTGAAATGCCCTAAGCGAGTTTATATCGGAGCTGTATACTTGTCAGCTTGATTTTGTTGTTAGTTGTTTACTTTAGTATGAGTGCCTGTGGTGTGTTGGGCTGGGCTACTTGGTGGCTGAGCAAACGTTACCTAAGGCGTGGATGCATGTGTGCAACTGTGTATTTATGTGGATAAGAAATGTTATGAAATTCCCTAGTAATTAGTATAAGTAATAATTCAAGTTAATCCTAGAATATTTTTGTTCATACCAATAGATTCTTGAAGGTGTCAGTGGAGATCTTAGTCCTGGAGGTGGACAAATTTTTTTATCAGAAATCCTCTACGGGCTATGGGTTTCGAGATATTAGCGATCTTGTAGTAGTAATAATTCAAGTTAAACCTAGGATATTTTTTGTTTATGCCAATAGTATTAGTACTAGGATGGTAAAATTTTCATCAGAAATCCTCTACGGGCTATGGTTCAAGATATCACCGATCTTACCTTCTCAAGTGTAATTAATATTAGTAGCTGAAAAAAACAACATCAACTATAACCTAAGTTCTGGATTAAAGATTTGATGATATTTATCTGTAGGTGCCTTTTATAAACATGATTGCACCATGTAGCCATATATCTAAAAATAAATCAAGCGAAGCTGGTTGGTGTGAATGTAGGTAGATATGTTGACTTAGATATGTAATGGAAATTAGTAAATGCTTAATTTTACTCTTCAGGTAACTAAAATCATCGTTATTATCATTACCCGAATCCAGAGTACGTCGATGGCTTGAAGATGCGTTTTGTGTGGAAGAAGTTTGCAAAGATGAGAAATGATGGTTAAATAATTCAGGATCAATATCGCTGACGGAAATATCTTTGCCGTATACACCTGCCTTATTTAGGTTAGTCCATAGATTTCTGATACACAGATTTGGTGAGAATTTTGCTCCGTAGTACTGCTTCTTGGCTGCATGAATTTTAGTATTGACCTTATTTCGTATAACCTTATAGTATAATCGACTTTCAATGGTTCTTAAACGCCGAAATCTGCGAAACAAAAAATCTCGTTCTGCAATAAGGGATCTAATTTCAGCTGTGAACCATGGGCAACCAGCATCCATCCTGATACTTCGAACATGTACAGGAGCAAAGCGATCATGGAGATAATTTATTAATTCATAAAAAATTTGAATCTGAACGTTGACAGAGACGCGAGCATTAATACGAGCCCAGGGCAATGATTGACATTCTTCATCAAGTGCCGCCATATTTATATTCTTATAATTACGAAAGCTAACCATTTAGTAAAGAGGACAATTTCTTATATTAAAGTTGTAAGTAAGGAATAGAAAGTCGTGATCAAATATGGAAGGAGAAGTAATTTGGTTATGGTACAAGACTGCACTCGTATCAGTAGTTAAAAACACATCCAGAAGGGAAGGGTTACTTGAGTTGAAATATGTTGGTAGATTATTAATAACATTCAGGTGCAGAGATTGTAATAAAAATAGAAAAGATTGAGCCACACTGTTTGAAAGTAAGATATTTACATTAAAATCTCCTCCAATCACAATGTTAGAGTACCTGTGGGCTAAATCACTCAAGGTTTCTTCAAACTCAGGTATATTAGCGGGTGTAAAGCAATTTGGCGGGCAGTAGACTGAAACCAATAAACATTTTTGTAAGCCATACTCAATCTCAACACATAGGAATTCTAAGGGATCTGCACCAGAACTTCTTATCAAACGAGCCTTAATTCCTTCACTTATATATATAGCCACACCGCCCCCCATTCTGCCAGACCTATCATTCCTGAAAATCCTAAAGCCAGGTAAAGCAACCATAGAAGACGAGATTTCGGAGCGTAATCAAGTTTCACAGACTAATATGACATGGATATTAGATCCAGATAACATTTCAGTCAATTCATCCATTTTAGGTCTCAGGCTTCTAGCATTCAAGTTGAGAATATTCAATCCATGTGACTGTTTACAAAGTATGTTTGGAAGAACTCTCACCCCGCTCAGCGCACTAAAATCGTCAGCCATTCTCATAAACGCACAAAGTTCGATTTGTAATATAGTCAGTTAAACCACCACGAGAGCCAGCAGACACATAGTCTCCATGGGAAAACAGCTCCTCAATCACAAGTACACAAAGAGAAAAGAAAGAAAGAAAGAAAACTAAGCTAGAAAAACTAAAGTAAATATCACACATAATAAGCAACATTACATTGAAAGATACTGAAACATACATATTTCAAAAACCAGTAATCATATTATATAGAAAGTAACTAAATCATGAAAATAAACTCCTTACTCCCGGTCCAAAGGCAAAGTAACGAGCGACCGCAGCTGATCCAAGTGACTCACACGATGAGCCCGACCTTCACTCCCCAGCTTAACAAACAAATGACCCTCACTTGTGTACGCAGATTTAATTTTGCCCCGCTGACGTAATCGCAGAGCTTCACGGAGCATAGCACTTGTTTTAGGAGTGACACTCTCATGAATAAATACAGGGCTTTGAGAGGAGAAGCCATCCAGATCCGACAATCGCATTTGTCCGAAAGTTTTCAGCGCAAGTAAGAATGCCCGCCGCTCGCCAGAACATGAGAATTTAGCGATAATTGGGGTATCAGCAGCTATATTTGCACTTACCCCAGGTTTGCTCTTTACTCGAAAAGCACTTACATAAGCAGATGGTATATGCTGAATGCGTGCACAGATCTTTGATAAAATATTTCCAGGCTTTTCATTTACTTTGGAGGGGACACCACGAATTACTACATCACTCGCACGCTGTAACTGGCATAAGCTCTCATTTGTTTCCTCCAGAGCAGAGTACTTCGCCTTCATGATAGTTATAGACTGTTCAACGGCATCAAGTCGTTTGTTTATCGAGCCAACGATATCATGAAACTTGGTCATCACCCTGGCTTCAGACTCCAGCAGAAGCCCATTTATTTTAGGTAATAATTTGGCGACGATTCCCTCAATAACCACATCCGATACATGATCAATGCTGGGAGAAAGAGCAGCTTTCGATGAGATCTTTGGAGCTCTCTCGGCACTCTTTGCCAACAGTGCAACATCAGAGAGCGGAGCTACTTCAATACAAGGAGAAGTAGCAGCCTTTGTTGATTTTTTTGTTATTCTCTCAGCACTTTTTGTCGACATTGAGGGAACCGTTTAGATTTCACGTTGAACTATAGGTGAAGAACGAGTACGAAAACTTTGCAAATATTTAATAAGAACCGATATTTTCAACAGAAACCAGGAACCAAAGCAAAAAGAAACCAAATACACAACATGTAAGCTTGAAGTGACCGTAAATTAAATAAATATCGCCAAAAAACACAGAAAACACCGGAGCAAGCAGAAGCACGTCTATTCCGTTTCACTCATCACTTCTTACCAGTGGGCTAAAAAATAAAGAAGAAAACGAAGAAGACGAAGCGTTTCGTGTCAGCAGAAAATCTTGCAAGCATCGGTACAGCTTGGTCTTCTGCGTGCTGCAGACGCTTGAAAATATATCAAATTGATCTCTTCTCATATAAACTCAGAATAAATTCTGGGTGTGAATTATATTGGGAAGAAACACTCCTATACAAGCCCAGGAGGAAAAATAAATAGAAAGATTACTCTTTATGGACTTTTTACCGGGTCAACCTTAATTTTGTTCAAGAAAGAATTTTTGGGATATCTCCGGTATATAGCAAAAGCTACAAAATGTTCTAATTTGTTATTTCATCACACAAGCCATTAATTTTTGGTGACAAGTTTCAAGTCTTGGTTTGACTCATCAACAGGTCCCAAATAGCAAAATTGGGTGATTTGAAAAACAAATGAAAAATAAAAAAGAAGAAAGAAATGAAAAGTTTGACAAAATATAAAAAACAATTTTTTTATTTATAAAAATATTTTAAATATTTTTTAAATATATTAAATATATTAAATTTTTTTATTTATAAAAAATATTTTAAATATTTTTTAAATATATTAAATATATTAAATATATTTTAAATATTTTTTATAAATAAAAAAATTGTTTTTTATATTTTGTCAAACTTTTCATTTCTTTCTTCTTTTTTATTTTTCATTTGTTTTTCAAATCACCCAATTTTGCTATTTGGGACCTGTTGATGAGTCAAACCAAGACTTGAAACTTGTCACCAAAAATTAATGGCTTGTGTGATGAAATAACAAATTAGAACATTTTGTAGCTTTTGCTATATACCGGAGATATCCCAAAAATTCTTTCTTGAACAAAATTAAGGTTGACCCGGTAAAAAGTCCATAAAGAGTAATCTTTCTATTTATTTTTCCTCCTGGGCTTGTATAGGAGTGTTTCTTCCCAATATAATTCACACCCAGAATTTATTCTGAGTTTATATGAGAAGAGATCAATTTGATATATTTTCAAGCGTCTGCAGCACGCAGAAGACCAAGCTGTACCGATGCTTGCAAGATTTTCTGCTGACACGAAACGCTTCGTCTTCTTCGTTTTCTTCTTTATTTTTTAGCCCACTGGTAAGAAGTGATGAGTGAAACGGAATAGACGTGCTTCTGCTTGCTCCGGTGTTTTCTGTGTTTTTTGGCGATATTTATTTAATTTACGGTCACTTCAAGCTTACATGTTGTGTATTTGGTTTCTTTTTGCTTTGGTTCCTGGTTTCTGTTGAAAATATCGGTTCTTATTAAATATTTGCAAAGTTTTCGTACTCGTTCTTCACCTATAGTTCAACGTGAAATCTAAACGGTTCCCTCAATGTCGACAAAAAGTGCTGAGAGAATAACAAAAAACTCAACAAAGGCTGCTACTTCTCCTTGTATTGAAGTAGCTCCTCTCTCTGATGTTGCACTGTTGGCAAAGAGTGCCGAGAGAGCTCCAAAGATCTCATCGAAAGCTGCTCTTTCTCCCAGCATTGATCATGTATCGGATGTGGTTATTGAGGGAATCGTCGCCAAATTATTACCTAAAATAAATGGGCTTCTGCTGGAGTCTGAAGCCAGGGTGATGACCAAGTTTCATGATATCGTTGGCTCGATAAACAAACGACTTGATGCCGTTGAACAGTCTATAACTATCATGAAGGCGAAGTACTCTGCTCTGGAGGAAACAAATGAGAGCTTATGCCAGTTACAGCGTGCGAGTGATGTAGTAATTCGTGGTGTCCCCTCCAAAGTAAATGAAAAGCCTGGAAATATTTTATCAAAGATCTGTGCACGCATTCAGCATATACCATCTGCTTATGTAAGTGCTTTTCGAGTAAAGAGCAAACCTGGGGTAAGTGCAAATATAGCTGCTGATACCCCAATTATCGCTAAATTCTCATGTTCTGGCGAGCGGCGGGCATTCTTACTTGCGCTGAAAACTTTCGGACAAATGCGATTGTCGGATCTGGATGGCTTCTCCTCTCAAAGCCCTGTATTTATTCATGAGAGTGTCACTCCTAAAACAAGTGCTATGCTCCGTGAAGCTCTGCGATTACGTCAGCGGGGCAAAATTAAATCTGCGTGCACAAGTGAGGGTCATTTGTTTGTTAAGCTGGGGAGTGAAGGTCGGGCTCATCGTGTGAGTCACTTGGATCAGCTGCGGTCGCTCGTTACTTTGCCTTTGGACCGGGAGTAAGGAGTTTATTTTCATGATTTAGTTACTTTCTATATAATATGATTACTGGTTTTTGAAATATGTATGTTTCAGTATCTTTCAATGTAATGTTGCTTATTATGTGTGATATTTACTTTAGTTTTTCTAGCTTAGTTTTCTTTCTTTCTTTCTTTTCTCTTTGTGTACTTGTGATTGAGGAGCTGTTTTCCCATGGAGACTATGTGTCTGCTGGCTCTCGTGGTGGTTTAACTGACTATATTACAAATCGAACTTTGTGCGTTTATGAGAATGGCTGACGATTTTAGTGCGCTGAGCGGGGTGAGAGTTCTTCTAAACATACTTTGTAAACAGTCACATGGATTGAATATTCTCAACTTGAATGCTAGAAGCCTGAGACCTAAAATGGATGAATTGACTGAAATGTTATCTGGATCTAATATCCATGTCATATTAGTCTGTGAAACTTGGTTACGCTCCGAAATCTCGTCTTCTATGGTTGCTTTACCTGGCTTTAGGATTTTCAGGAATGATAGGTCTGGCAGAATGGGGGGCGGTGTGGCTATATATATAAGTGAAGGAATTAAGGCTCGTTTGATAAGAAGTTCTGGTGCAGATCCCTTAGAATTCCTATGTGTTGAGATTGAGTATGGCTTACAAAAATGTTTATTGGTTTCAGTCTACTGCCCGCCAAATTGCTTTACACCCGCTAATATACCTGAGTTTGAAGAAACCTTGAGTGATTTAGCCCACAGGTACTCTAACATTGTGATTGGAGGAGATTTTAATGTAAATATCTTACTTTCAAACAGTGTGGCTCAATCTTTTCTATTTTTATTACAATCTCTGCACCTGAATGTTATTAATAATCTACCAACATATTTCAACTCAAGTAACCCTTCCCTTCTGGATGTGTTTTTAACTACTGATACGAGTGCAGTCTTGTACCATAACCAAATTACTTCTCCTTCCATATTTGATCACGACTTTCTATTCCTTACTTACAACTTTAATATAAGAAATTGTCCTCTTTACTAAATGGTTAGCTTTCGTAATTATAAGAATATAAATATGGCGGCACTTGATGAAGAATGTCAATCATTGCCCTGGGCTCGTATTAATGCTCGCGTCTCTGTCAACGTTCAGATTCAAATTTTTTATGAATTAATAAATTATCTCCATGATCGCTTTGCTCCTGTACATGTTCGAAGTATCAGGATGGATGCTGGTTGCCCATGGTTCACAGCTGAAATTAGATCCCTTATTGCAGAACGAGATTTTTTGTTTCGCAGATTTCGGCGTTTAAGAACCATTGAAAGTCGATTATACTATAAGGTTATACGAAATAAGGTCAATACTAAAATTCATGCAGCCAAGAAGCAGTACTACGGAGCAAAATTCTCACCAAATCTGTGTATCAGAAATCTATGGACTAACCTAAATAAGGCAGGTGTATACGGCAAAGATATTTCCGTCAGCGATATTGATCCTGAATTATTTAACCATCATTTCTCATCTTTGCAAACTTCTTCCACACAAAACGCATCTTCAAGCCATCGACGTACTCTGGATTCGGGTAATGATAATAACGATGATTTTAGTTACCTGAAGAGTAAAATTAAGCATTTACTAATTTCCATTACATATCTAAGTCAACATATCTACCTACATTCACACCAACCAGCTTCGCTTGATTTATTTTTAGATATATGGCTACATGGTGCAATCATGTTTATAAAAGGCACCTACA
This sequence comes from Dioctria rufipes, assembly GCA_963924295.1. NCBI lineage: Eukaryota > Metazoa > Arthropoda > Insecta > Diptera > Asilidae > Dioctria > Dioctria rufipes. Next base: position 120,578,743 of record OZ002740.1, read on the forward strand.
GATAAATATCATCAAATCTTTAATCCAGACCAACCTTAATTTTGTTCAAGAAAGAGTTTTTGGGATATCTCCGGTATATAGCAAAAGCTAAAAAATGTTCTAATTTGTTATTTCATCACACAACCCATTAATTTTTGGTGGCTAGTTTCAAGTCTTGGTTTGACTCATCAACAGGTCCCAAATAGCGAAATTGGGTGATTTGAAAAACAAATGAAAAATGAAAAAAGAAGAAAGAATTGAAAAGTTTGGGAAAAATAGAAAAAACAATTTTTTTATTTCATAAAAAAAAATTTTAATTTTTTTTATAGAAACAGATTCATTCGAAGCGAATGGAACCTGTATACGCCAACCAGTGGGCTGCAAAATAAAGAAAAAAACGAAGAAGAAGAAGCGCTTCGTGTCACCAGAAAACCTTACACTCATCGGTCCAGCTTAGTTTTCTGCCTGCTTCAGAGGCTTGAAAATAGATCAAACAGATCTCTTCTCATATAAACTCAGAATAAAGTCTGGGTGTGAATTATATGAGGGAAAAACACACCTATACAAGCCCTGGAGGAAAAATAAATAAAAAGATTATTGCTTTTGGACTTTTTACCGGGTTAAACTTAATTTTGTTCAAGAAAGAGTTTTTGGGATATCTCCGGATATAGCAAAAGCTAAAAAATGTTCTAATTTGTAATTTCATCACACAACCCATTAATTTTTGGTGACAAGTTTCAAGTCTTGGTTTTACTCATGAACAGGTCCCAAATAGCGAAATTGGGTGATTTGAAAAACAAATGAAAAACGAAAAAGAAAAAAGAAATTAAAAGTTTGAGAAAAATAGAAAAAAACAATTGTCTTATTTATTAAAAAATATTTAAAATAATTTTTAAAGAAACAGATTCATTCGAAGCGAAGTATACGCCACCCAGTGGGCTGAAAAATAAACAAGAAAAAGAAGAAGAAGCGGTTCGTGTCAGCAGAACTCCTTACACTCATCGGTGCAGCTTGGTTTTCTGCCTGCTGCAGACGCTTGAAAATAGATTAAACTGAACTCTTCTCATATAAACTCAGAATAAACTCTGGGTGTGAATTATATGAGGGAGAAACACTCCTATTCAAGCCTAGGAGGAAAAATAAATAAAAAGATTTCGCTTTTTGGACTGTTTACCGGGTTATACTTAATTTTGTGCAAGAAAGAATTTTTGGGATATCTCCGGTATATAGCAAAAGCTAAAAAAAGTACTAATTTGTTATTTCATCACACAACCCATTAATTTTTGGTGACAAGTTTCAAGTCTTGGTTTTACTCATGAACAGGTCCCAAATAGCGAAATTGGGTGATTTGAAAAACAAATGAAAAATGAAAAAGTAGAAAGAAATGAAAAGTTTGAGAAAAATAGAAAAACAATTTTTTTATTTATTAAAAAAATTCAAAATTTTTTTTTAAAAAAACAGATTCATTCGAAGCGAATAGAACCTGTTTACGCCACCCAGTGGGCTGAAAAATAAGGAAGAAAAGGAAGAAGAAGAAGAAGCGTTTCGTGTCAGCAGAAAATCTTACACACATCGGTGCAGCTTGGTCTTCTGCCTGCTGCAGACGCTTGAAAATAGAACAATTTGATCTCTTCTCATATAAACTCAGAATAAATTCTGGGTGTGAAATATATGAGGAAAGAACACTCCTATACAAGCTCAGGAGGAAAAATAAATAAAAAGATTACTCTTTTTGGTCTTTTCACCGGGTTAAACTTAATTTTGTTCAAAAATAAATTTTTGGGATATCTCCGGTATATAGCAAAAGCTACAAAATGTTCTAATTTGTTATTTCATCACACAACCCATTAATTTTTGGTGACAAGTTTCAAGTCTTTGTTTCACCCATGAACAGGTCCCAAATAGCGAAATTGGGTGATCTGAAAAACAAATGAAAAATGAAAAAGTAGAAAGAAATGAAAAGTTTGAGAAAAATAGAAAAAGCAATTTTGTTATTTAATAAAAAATATTTAAAATTTTTTTTAAAGAAACAGATTCATTCGAAGCAAATCGAACCTGTATACGCCACCCAGTGGGCAGAAAAATAAGGAAGAAAAGGATGAAGAAGAAGAAGCGTTTCGTGTCAGCAGAAAACCTTACACTAATCGGTGCAGCTTGATTTTCTGCCTGCTGCAGACGCTTGAAAATAGATCAAACTGATCTCTTCTCATATAAACTCAGAATAAATTCTGGGTGTGAATTATATGAGGGAAAAACAGGAGGAAAAATAAATAAAAAGATTTCTCTTTTTGGACTTTTTAACGGGTTATACTTAATTTTGTTCAAGAAAGAATTTTTGGGATATCTCCGGTATATAGCAAAAGCTAAAAAATGTTCTAATTTGTTATTTCATCACACAACCCATTAATTTTTGGTGGCTAGTTTCAAGTCTTGGTTTGACTCATCAACAGGTCCCAAATAGCGAAATTGGGTGATTTGAAAAACAAATGAAAAATGAAAAAAGAAGAAAGAATTGAAAAGTTTGGGAAAAATAGAAAAAACAATTTTTTTATTTCATAAAAAAAATTAAATTTTTTTTAAAGAAACAGATTCATTCGAAGCGAATGGAACCTGTATACGCCAACCAGTGGGCTGAAAATAAAGAAGAAAACGAAGAAGAAGAAGCGTTTCGTGTCAGCAGAAAACCTTACACTCATCGGTGCGGCTTGGTTTTCTGCCTGCTGCAGAGGCTTGAAAATAGATCAAACAGATCTCTTCTCATATAAACTCAGAATAAAGTCTGGGTGTGAATTATATGAGGGAAAAACACACCTATACAAGCCCTGGAGGAAAAATAAATAAAAAGATTATTGCTTTTGGACTTTTTACCGGGTTAAACTTAATTTTGTTCAAGAAAGAGTTTTTGGGATATCTCCGGATATAGCAAAAGCTAAAAAATGTTCTAATTTGTAATTTCATCACACAACCCATTAATTTTTGGTGACAAGTTTCAAGTCTTGGTTTTACTCATGAACAGGTCCCAAATAGCGAAATTGGGTGATTTGAAAAACAAATGAAAAATGAAAAAGAAGAAAGAAATTAAAAGTTTGAGAAAAATAGAAAAAACAATTGTCTTATTTATTAAAAAATATTTAAAATAATTTTTAAAGAAACAGATTCTTTCGAAGCGAAGTATACGCCACCCAGTGGGCTGAAAAATAAACAAGAAAAAGAAGAAGAAGAAGAAGCGGTTCGTGTCAGCAGAACTCCTTACACTCATCGGTGCAGCTTGGTGCAGACGCTTGAAAATAGATTAAACTGAACTCTTCTCATATAAACTCAGAATAAACTCTGGGTGTGAATTATATGAGGGAGAAACACGCCTATTCAAGCCTAGGAGGAAAAATAAATAAAAAGATTTCTCTTTTTGGACTGTTTACCGGGTTATACTTAATTTTGTGCAAGAAAGAATTTTTGGGATATCTCCGGTATATAGCAAAAGCTAAAAAAAGTACTAATTTGTTATTTCATCACACAACATGTTTTCCCACAGCTAATGTCAATTCGACTGATTGACAAATACAAATAGACTGCGTTCGCAAAGTACAGTTTAATGAAATCTGTCAATTCCTATAATTGACTTTCGAAAGAAAACTGCAATTGCAAACGAGAATCCACGTATGCTGAAAGAAAATATTCCGGTGGAGTGTAGCGGTTAAATAAAAAAGGATAATTTGTCACTCTATTATTCAATTAATTATTTATTGCCACAAATAATACTAATAACTGAACAAATGTTAAGTTTATGAGAAATTAATTACGTGCAAAATTCTATCACTATGACAAAATTACTTCCCTCAACTTAGACGTACAAGCTTGGAAACTTCACTTAAAATTCACTGATTCACTGTATGTTTTATGTATTTAGTAATTAAAGAAAATTCAAATGTACAAAGGGATTATATCTTTTACTCGAATCTATCTCTTTCTTTTCAATAATAATAACTAAAAAAAAATTATGCTACTTCACAATTGCATATCTAAATAAATTTTTCTTTCTGATTTTTAACTAATATATTTACTAGTAGCTGAAAGTAAATAATTATTAGAACTCAAAGTAGATCCAATTTCTGAATTATTATGTTGTGCAAAAACTGACCAAATGGCATATGTTTCACACGATAAATAATTGTTAGAAATGTCGATTTACTTGAGTGAATTAGTTAAAATGGCTGAAAGGACAAGATTAAGAATAAAAATTTCAATCGTTCTTGTTAAATTCATACATGTGTGTATAACCAACACCTGGCATGCAAACACAATGAAATTTAACCCAAATTGAAAATAATAACTAATATGCAAATTTACCTTTAATTTAATTTAGATTTGTCACTATTAAATTTAACCAGTAAATTCACTTGAACTCTTGCTGCTGCTGCTTTTCCTTGAACAAAACTTTGACAATTCGATTGTTGAAAAAAATTACTAAATTTTTGCTGAACTTTCTATTTCCCCTTTCCTGATGACTATTTGAACTACTTGAACTGTTTGAACTATTTAACTATTTGCAAATTGTGGGAGGAATGCTACTGCATGTGCTCGCACTTTGACAACTTTGAAAATAAGAAGACAGAATGAAGAATGAACCCCCTTTTTATAGAGAATTTCGTTCCGATTTCATATCCATAAAAATGAATTATGCAAATTTTAGGCTTAATTTGACTACAATATGTAAATTTGTTGTAGTCATTTGATGTCAAATTACAAATTGCATTTTTTGACATCTTTCCCATAGAAATCCCTTTTAATTTCACGTAATTATGATAAGTTTTCCGAATCTGTGCTATAACTTATCGATACGCCATCTTTTAGTTCGATTTACAAAATTCCTCTCATAATTCATTTTCGTTCATCTTTATTCGTGTCCCTTTCACACCTTTGTGTCTCTTTCGCACTTATTGGTGCAAAGGGAAATTCGAAAATTCGCGAATATTCCGTAAACCGTGAAAAATTACGCGACGCGAACGCGCCCATTCGATTCTGCGTCTCTTTTCACCCCGGTATGACATTTTGAACGTCGCGAAATTATGAAGTTCGCCGGTTTATTTATGTGCGAAGTGTCAGTCGCGCGCGAGTTATTATATGTTTGATAAATTTTGTTTTAAATTGTGTTTTGTGTGGTGAATTCTTATTCAGCGAGGGAATTATACGTTTAACTACAGGTGAGTGTATAAATTTCTTAGCTTTCTATATTAATTAAGTATAATTTCTGCATTTTTTACAAATGGCATAGATACCTGTCAAGGTGAGTCTATTTTGCGAAGTCTCGCCTAAGGTATCTGTGCATTCTTTGTAAAAGGTAATTTAATTAGGTATACGTCCTGTATACATTGTTATTTGTTTAATTTTATGTTGTCTAACATCAAATTCGTTGAGTTTGTATAGTGTCTACATGGTGCTATATAAACAATTGTTGATGTTATTATTATTTATTTTCATTTATTTCTATATTGAATTCTGTAAATTCACTTAGTTAATTCATTTTATTTATTTCAGGTCGTCGAGGGACCTTTGCATCTGTTGACACGCCAGATGCTGGTAAGATTTTTTTGTTTTTACATTAACCTGATTGTTTTCTTTATAGGTTGGTCGAACATTCTCCCCCCTGTTGAACATTCATGTTCAACCGTTTTTTGATCTGTTGTATACCTCGTTTGTGGTACTTGAAAAATCGCAGCTCTCCATCAGCAAGCACTCGCAGGCGTACCTGATAACGATCTGGTAGGTTGATTGTCTTCTCTCTATTGCGACGTTTTTGGATGTCGTAGAAATTAATTCTTTTAATTGTGTCTTTTGATAGGAAGATGTCCACCTTCTCCCGAGTTCTAAACCGCTGGAAGGAGTTCTCGATTCTCGTCTCCGCTTCTTTGATAGTTGTAGTGAGCAAGAGTCTCTGCAAGTCGTTGACCTGGGCGCCGTTGATGATTGCAGGGTCCTGCATGACTGGCTTCGTCTGTGGAGTATCCCCTTTTATAGCGTTGTAGGGTTTCGCCGTCCTGGACAAGTCCTGCTTGGTGGAACCTCCAGTCATTGATGACGTAGTTGGTCTTTCTGGATCCTGCGTAACTTGTGTAGTTGAAGCAGCTGTTCCTTGAACCTCTGGTTCCGAATCTGCAGTGGCTTCCACGATATCTGACCACAGACTGTTGAATTCGCTTAAGTCGTAAGCAGGAGCGTTGAGAGGACTTCCCGGCAATGAAAAATTAAAGTTTAAGTCATCATAGATATCTAAAATATCTTGATCAACTGTAAATTCGGACATCTGTAAATAAAATCTAATAAGTAAATGTTTTTGTTTTAGGGGGACAACACAACATTTAACAGATGTGTTAGTTTTACACATATTTGTTAATTAATTCAACGGTAACCTACAAATCTTGTTGATAGGCCTGACAAATGTACTTGTCTGTGTTTTGATTCTGACGACACGAACTAGTCCATCAGCTCCTGGGTGGACTTCTTCAATAATACCTAATGGCCAAGTGGTTGGGGCAGCATTATCAACTTTCAATAACACCACCTCTCCTTTGCAGATGTTAAGTTCTGGTTGAAACCATTTTGGTCTATTCTGGAGTTGGTTCAAGTAATCCTTTGACCAATGGTTCCAGAACTTTTGTATCATGTGTTGCACACTTTTCCATCGACTGGAGTGTGTTACATTGTCCGTATTCAGATTTGGCTCTGGAATGGCGTCAAGCGATTGTCCTATCAAAAAGTGTCCAGGAGTCAGAACAAGTTGATCACTTGGATCATTGTTAACTCGGCATAAGGGCCTTGAATTTAAACAGGCTTCTATCTGGGTTAATAGTGTAACATATTCCTCAAATGTGAGGTTCGAGTTGCCAATAGATCTTCGTAGGTGGTATTTGATAGATTTGACACCTGATTCCCACAATCCTCCAAAATGAGGAGCTGCTGGTGGATTCATGTGCCATGAAATGGATTTGTCTGCCAAATATTCAGCAGCTTGTGGCCATGCTTGCTTGATTGCTTGTTGTAGTTCTTTATCTAATATTATTTTGCCGCCAATGAAATTAGTGCCACAATCTGAATAGATTTCTGTGCACAAACCTCTTCTGCTAACGAACCTCTTCAAGGCTGCAATGAAAGCCTCTGATGTCATGTCAGACACCAGCTCAATATGTACAGCCTTCGTTGTCATACATATAAAAATACGAAAATATGCCTTTTGAACTTTGGCATTTCTTAACTTTGATGATTTGACCATTACAGGTCCAGCATAATCAATCCCAATTCTCGAGAATGGTCTCGTTATATTCACTCTTGCTGATGGTAGATTGCCCATTTGTTGTGTCATAGATGCTTGACGCTGTTTAAAACAGGTAATACATCTATGCAATCGAGATGTGATGCAACGTCTTCCATCCAATATCCATACAGAATTGCGTATAGTATTTAACACTAATGACGTATTGCCATGTAATGTTTCCAAGTGTACTTTATCAATGTATATCCACGTAACATGATGATCACGAGGTAATATAACTGGATGTTTTCTATCGTATGAGACCAAGGCGTGCTCTAATCGTCCACCTACTCGTATCAATCCATCTCTATCGAGCATGGGATTGAGTCTAATAATTTTGCTCTGTTTTGATAGTGGTCGGTGTTGCACTAGGTCTTGATACTCCTTTGTGAATGCTGTCTGTTGCACCAGTTTGAATATTGTCTTTTGTGCCTTAGTGTACTCACTGCTAGTTAGCACATTGACTCTTTTATTGTTAGGATTCCTGCAGTTGTGGATGAAGCGTTTTATGAGTGCTGTAATACGCACTAGACGTGTAAATGAAGAATACTTCAGAAGAATGTTGTCTTCTAAGTTTATCAAAAAACTAGTTACTGTTGGTGTTTTTTCTTCTAATGTTGTTGATTCTGTAACTTCATAATTATTTGGCCACTTATCTCGTGGTTGTAGTAACCATGTGGGACCGTGCCACCATGATTCATTATGAAGCAATTGATTTGCTGAAATGCCACGTGAAGCCAAATCAGCTGGGTTGTAGATTGAAGCAATGTGTCGCCATTGTTTGAATTTCAATGTTTCTTGTATTTCTGCAACCCGATTTGCGATATAAATCTTCCATTTGGATGGATGATCCTTTAGCCATTGTAAGACGATTTGCGAGTCGGTCCATGTTATTATAGGAATGTCTTGTACCTGCATTCCTTGGATTATAACTTTCATTAATCTTGTGAGTAGCAGCACACCATTTAATTCCAAACGTGGAATTGTAGTTGGCTTAAGGGGTGCTACCTTTGTTTTGGCGGTTACCAGATGCGAAGTAATCTCGCCATTGAAGTGCTCTACCCTTAGGTAGATTGCTGCTGCATAAGCTTTGGATGATGCATCACAGAATCCATGCAGTTGCATACGTAGCCCTGTAGAATATTGAATCCACCTTGGAATTCGTAATTGTTCTAACACTTGCAAGTTTTCTGTGAACTTTGTCCAGGATTTCTGGATATTTTCTGAGACTGGTTCATCCCATGCTGAACCTGTTATCCAAAGACCTTGCATTAGGATCTTTGCTTCTATTATGATTGGAGCCAGCCAGCCTATAGGATCGTATAATGATGCGATCTGCGACAAGATGGTCCGTTTGGTAAATGCTAAAGGTTTTGTGAATGGTTTAATTATAAAAGTAAAATAATCTTCCTTAGGAAACCATTTGATTCCTAATGTTTTAATGGATTCGGTGTTCGAAAATATCAATGAGTTTTTTAACTCAATGTGATCTGCAGGCAGATCTTGTAGTAATTCGCTAACATTACTGGCCCATTTCCTTAGCTTGAAACCAGCTGATGTCATCATTTGGTTCAGTTGTTGCTGCAATTCCTTTGCCTTCGACAAGTCATCAGCGCCAGATAAAAGATCGTCTACATAAAAATTCGTATAGACTGCTTCTGCTGCTAAAGGCCACTTATCCTTTTCGTCTATAGCAAGTTGTTGCAGTGTCCTAATTGCCAAATAAGGAGCTGATGTTGTACCAAATGTCACAGTTTTCAGTTGATAATCCTGTATTACACCTGTTGTGGGATTCCGCCATACTATTCTTTGGAAAGTTCGATGGTCAGGATGCATTTCTATCATGCGATACATTTTCTCAATATCTGCATTCATGACAACCTTAAACTTTCTCCAGGTGAGTAATGTGTTGTATAATGTTGGCTGCAGTGTAGGTCCCTTTAACAGATGTTGGTTAAGAGACCTACCGTTTGTTGTTTTAGCCGATGCATCAAACACAACACGTAACTTCGTGGTCGAGCTGTCTTTAAATACAGCATGATGTGGAATATAATAATGTTGCTCATCATTATAAGGCGGGTTTACTGGTTCCATGTGACCTAGTTCGATGTACTCATCTAAACACCTTTCATATTCCAGTTTGAATTCAGGTTTTCTTAAAAATTGCCTTTGCAAATGTTCAAAACGCTGAATTGCTTGATATCTAGAATTACCTAATCTTGGTGTCATGTTATTTATGAAAGGTAATTTGACCTGATATCTTCCTGATTCTAGACGTGCGAATGTGTCTTGGAAGATGTCTTGACACAGTGTTTCTTCTTGTGATAGCATTGGCTTTGAAGAAACTTCTTCTATTTCCCAAAACTGCCGAAGTTGTGTATCTATATTATCTGTAGTAGCCATGAATGTCTGTACTGAATCATCATTTACTACATCTTCAGTTGTTCCAATTAGTATCCAACCAAACATTGTATTGATTGCTGTTGGACCTTTGTTTGAACTACGTACAATACCTTCTTGTACGATTCTAGCATAAACCTTGGCACCTAATAAAGCGTCTATTTTGCCAGGCTTCCAGTAAGTGGGATCTGCTAGCTCTAAGTTGTCTAAGTGTTGATAGCTTTCCTTTGTGATTGGTGTTGTTGGTAAACTATCAGTGACTTTGTTGATGATCAGGAAGTTTTCTTCTATTGCTGTCTCATTTGATCCGCAAGATTGTAACTTAAGCTTCGTTTGCTTGTTCACGTTACTCATTGGGCTTTTGTTCAACCCTGTTACAACTACTAATGTGTCCTTACAATTCGCTTGTAACCTATGGGATGCAGATTGTGTTATGAATGAACACTCTGATCCAGGATCAATTAAACATCGCAATATCAGTGGTTTTCCATTTGCTCCTTGAGCCTTCACCAACGCTGTGGATAGTAATGCCGACGATCGCTCCCTATTCATATAGGTCTGAGTGATTTGTGAGCCTCCAGTGCCTTGTCTGTTGCATGACTTTCCTTGTATGCAATCATTACTATCGCTGTTGTTTTGTTGAACTCGATTTACCTTGTCTTCGCTTTCAACTGATCTAGAATGAAGATTTTTTGCCTCTCCATCCTTCTGGTGTAACCTGTTTGCAGTTACGTCTTGGTGTAACCTGTTTGCAGTTACGTCTTGGTGTAACCTGTTTGCAGTTACATCCTCATGAATTGTCGTGTGATGTCTTTGTTTGCACTTAAGACATCGATGACGACTGTTGCATTCTTTAAGTGAATGTTTCTTAGACAAACAATTATAGCAGTGGCCATTTGACTTGATGAACCACTTTCTACTTTTGATGTCCATTTTCTGATACTTCTTACAGTTTTGAAGAAGATGCTTGTCATTACACGCTGAACATTTCATATTCACTACGTATAATGGCTTTGTTGATTCAACTACATGGTATGTCTTGGTCGTAGTTGGTTTGGATCCACTCTTGGCATGACTTGTTCTGGGCGCCAGAGTATCCGTAAGTGCTTCTAATATTTTCAAACGATTGTCTAAGAACGAGCTGAACTGTCTGTATTTAGGAAGCTCTTGTGATGCTCCCTGATGTTCTTCCCAAAGTCTCAATGTTATGAAGGGAAGCTTCTGAACTATTAAATAAATAAGTAGCACATCCCATGTTGATATGTCTACTTGTAGGCTCTTTAGTTGTTGCAGGCATTCCTCTGAAGTGTCGATTAAGGATTTTAAACCAGCTGTAGTCTCTATATTTAATTTTGACTGACTTGTCAGTATCTTTAATTGATGATTGACTAATATCTTTTTGTTTTCGTACCTTGCCTTTAGTTTGTTCCAGGCAGGTAAGTAGTCCTCATTTGTTATAGGAGTATGTCGTAGTAGTTTTTCCGCATCTCCTATTAAAGAACCTTTCAAATAATACAGTTTTTGAACGTCTTTCAAACTTGTATTATTGTGTACTACAGCGACGTAAAGATCATGAAAAGAACGCCAGCCATCATAATCACCATTATATTTTGGCAATGTGATCTTAGGAAGAATGTTTTGTTGTTGTTCCACACGTGTTTGTTGTGTTAACAAGAGTGTGGAATCTGTCAGCTCTGTTGTAGGATTAATTGCATCATATAATGTACCTATATAATTGCAATAAATTGTCTCTAATTTGCTAAATGTGTCATCGGAAATATATTTCAGCGTGCCTTCTGGTGGGGTTTCGAGGATAAATTCGTTGATCAATTGGTCGATTTTCTCATACTCGAGCCATGTTCTCCTTATCTCTGAGAGTTTTGCTTCGTAGAAACCCTTTGATCGGGTCTCTGATATTGTTTGTTTGCCATTATCAATAGGTTTAATCAGGCGATTTCTTATTGCCCGTTCCTTGTTTAATAACCCCTTTACGTCTGCCATTATTGATTGAAATCAAATTCGAGTAAAGAAATGAAAATAAATATTATTTTGCTACGCTATCTATGTGTGAATCAATGAACTAAATTAATTGAAATTTCTTGCTTATAAACGTAGACTACCGAAATCTGACGTTCTCGCGTATAAACGTAGCTCAATAATTAAGTGAGTAGAGCGACTCCTGGATGGAACCACCAAAAATGTTTTCCCACAGCTAATGTCAATTCGACTGATTGACAAATACAAATAGACTGCGTTCGCAAAGTACAGTTTAATGAAATCTGTCAATTCCTATAATTGACTTTCGAAAGAAAACTGCAATTGCAAACGAGAATCCACGTATGCTGAAAGAAAATATTCCGGTGGAGTGTAGCGGTTAAATAAAAAAGGATAATTTGTCACTCTATTATTCAATTAATTATTTATTGCCACAAATAATACTAATAACTGAACAAATGTTAAGTTTATGAGAAATTAATTACGTGCAAAATTCTATCACTATGACAAAATTACTTCCCTCAACTTAGACGTACAAGCTTGGAAACTTCACTTAAAATTCACTGATTCACTGTATGTTTTATGTATTTAGTAATTAAAGAAAATTCAAATGTACAAAGGGATTATATTTTTTACTCGAATCTATCTCTTTCTTTTCAATAATAATAACTCAAAAAAAATTATGCTACTTCACAATTGCATATCTAAATAAATTTTTCTTTCTGATTTTTAACTAATATATTTACTAGTAGCTGAAAGTAAATAATTATTAGAACTCAAAGTAGATCCAATTTCTGAATTATTATGTTGTGCAAAAACTGACCAAATGGCATATGTTTCACACGATAAATAATTGTTAGAAATGTCGATTTACTTGAGTGAATTAGTTAAAATGGCTGAAAGGACAAGATTAAGAATAAAAATTTCAATCGTTCTTGTTAAATTCATACATGTGTGTATAACCAACACCTGGCATGCAAACACAATGAAATTTAACCCAAATTGAAAATAATAACTAATATGCAAATTTACCTTTAATTTAATTTAGATTTGTCACTATTAAATTTAACCAGTAAATTCACTTGAACTCTTGCTGCTGCTGCTTTTCCTTGAACAAAACTTTGACAATTCGATTGTTGAAAAAAATTACTAAATTTTTGCTGAACTTTCTATTTCCCCTTTCCTGATGACTATTTGAACTACTTGAACTGTTTGAACTATTTAACTATTTGCAAATTGTGGGAGGAATGCTACTGCATGTGCTCGCACTTTGACAACTTTGAAAATAAGAAGACAGAATGAAGAATGAACCCCCTTTTTATAGAGAATTTCGTTCCGATTTCATATCCATAAAAATGAATTATGCAAATTTTAGGCTTAATTTGACTACAATATGTAAATTTGTTGTAGTCATTTGATGTCAAATTACAAATTGCATTTTTTGACATCTTTCCCATAGAAATCCCTTTTAATTTCACGTAATTATGATAAGTTTTCCGAATCTGTGCTATAACTTATCGATACGCCATCTTTTAATTCGATTTACAAAATTCCTCTCATAATTCATTTTCGTTCATCTTTATTCGTGTCCCTTTCACACCTTTGTGTCTCTTTCGCACTTATTGGTGCAAAGGGAAATTCGAAAATTCGCGAATATTCCGTAAACCGTGAAAAATTACGCGACGCGAACGCGCCCATTCGATTCTGCGTCTCTTTTCACCCCGGTATGACATTTTGAACGTCGCGAAATTATGAAGTTCGCCGGTTTATTTATGTGCGAAGTGTCAGTCGCGCGCGAGTTATTACATGTTTGATAAATTTTGTTTTAAATTGTGTTTTGTGTGGTGAATTCTTATTCAGCGAGGGAATTATACGTTTAACTACAGGTGAGTGTATAAATTTCTTAGTTTCTATATTAATTAAGTATAATTTCTGCATTTTTTACAAATGGCATAGATACCTGTCAAGGTGAGTCTATTTTGCGAAGTCTCACCTAAGGTATCTGTGCATTCTTTGTAAAAGGTAATTTAATTAGGTATACGTCCTGTATACATTGTTATTTGTTTAATTTTATGTTGTCTAACATCAAATTCGTTGAGTTTGTATAGTGTCTACATGGTGCTATATAAACAATTGTTGATGTTATTATTATTTATTTTCATTTATTTCTATATTGAATTCTGTAAATTCACTTAGTTAATTCATTTTATTTATTTCAGGTCGTCGAGGGACCTTTGCATCTGTTGACACGCCAGATGCTGGTAAGATTTTTTTGTTTTTACATTAACCTGATTGTTTTCTTTATAGGTTGGTCGAACACAACCCATTAATTTTTGGTGACAAGTTTCAAGTCTTGGTTTGACACATCAACAGGTCCCAAATAGCGAAATTGGGTGAACTGAAAAACAAATGAAAAATGAAAAAAGAAGAAAGAAATGAAAAGTTTGGGAAAATAGAAAAAACAATTTTTTTATTTATTAAAAAAAAAATTAAATTTTTTTTAAAGAAACAGATTCATTCGAAGCGAATCGAACCTGTATACGCCACGCAGTGGGCTGAAAAACAAAGAACAAAACGAAGAAGAAGAAGCGTTTCGTGTCAGCAGAAAACCTTACACTAATCGGTGCAGCTTGATTTTCTGCCTGCTGCAGACGCTTGAAAATAGATCAAACTGATCTCTTCTCATATAAACTCAGAATAAATTCTGGGTGTGAGTTATATGAGGGAAAAACACTCCTATACAAGCCCTGGAGGAAAAATAAATAAAAAGATTTCTCTTTTTGGACTTTTTACCGGGTTATACTTAATTTTGTTCAAGAAAGAATTTTTGGGATATCTCCGGTATATAGCAAACGCTAAAAAATGTTCTAATTTGTTATTTCAACACACAACCCATTAATTTTTGGTGACAAGTTTCAAGTCTTGGTTTGACACATCAACAGGTCCCACATAGCGAAATTGGCTGATCTGAAAAACAAATGAAAAATGAAAAAAAGAAGAAAGAAATGAAAAGTTTGAGAAAAATAGAAAAAACAATTTTTTTATTTATTAAAAAAAAATTTAATTTTTTTTTAAAGAAACAGATGCATTCTAAGCGAATCGAACCTGTATACGCCAACCAATTTCAATTTTTCAATTTATTTAATTAAATCAGGTGTACACAAGAGCATTTTTACTTCTTATTACTAGTACACAAAAATAGTGGTAACCAAATTAATTAATAACTTAAAGTAAACCTATAAAACAAAGAAAATAATAAAGAATGAAAAGGAAAGAAAAGAAAATTATGAAAGAATATAAAAATAATATAATATAAAAATAATAGTAAAAGTTTAAAAATTTAAAGAATTTAAAGAAACGAAACAACGATAAAAAGACAGTAATGAAATTAATTAATTGTGAATTTTGAAACAAAATTGTAAAAATGTTAACTTGATTTACTGATTTTACCCATGAAGACCCTGGCCCGCTACTACCGAAACTACCGAACTAATCCTGGACATACTTTAAATTAAAAATTCCAATTTTTAATAATCTCCTTGAATTTTACAAACGAACCCGTGCGCTGAACATTTGTAGGCAGACGATTCCACAAACGCGAAGCTTGAACGAAGTAAGAGTCACTTTGAACAGAGTAATGGAAAACAGGAATAAGTAGATTAAAATGCCGTTCAGAATTCAAGAATCGCAATTTATTGCTAAGGTACTCTGGCTTGCCTGTATTGATAATTTTATGGAGAGAGAATAATAGCCTTCTCTGACGGTGCTCATTGAGAGAACAACCCAGCAAGTTGTTACTAAAAGACGAGATGTGATCAAACCGTCTAGGTCCATACACAAATCTTACACAGTCATTAAAAGCTATATTCAACCTTCTTAAGCAAATGGAATCCAAATGTGGAAAAACTGAGCTACCATTCGTAAAATAAGGTAGAAGAAGTGATCTGACCAGCAATAATCTGGTGCCAATTGGCAGAATACTGGCCGATAACCATAGCCGCCGAAGGCCACCATAGATTTTACCTATCATATTGCCGATATGGTCACAGCATTTCATATTCGTATCAATTAATACACCAAGATTTTTGACACGTCTAGTAAAAGGCAGAGTAAAATCATTTAAAGTGACAGGTGGGAGATCAGAGAGCATAATATTATTCCGATAAAAGGCAATACACTGAGACTTGAGTGGATTCAGTTTTAAATTATTATTAGTAGCCCAACGAGAAACATTTTGCAGGTCGGAATTCATGCGAGCTACGCAATCTTCTAATAGGCCGATAGGTCTGCTAATTTGAAGCTGCACGTCATCAGCATATAAATGAATATTGC
Organism: Dioctria rufipes; assembly: GCA_963924295.1. Lineage (NCBI taxonomy): Eukaryota > Metazoa > Arthropoda > Insecta > Diptera > Asilidae > Dioctria > Dioctria rufipes. The sequence goes on from OZ002740.1 coordinate 120,594,755, forward strand.
AATTGTCAATAGAATTCGGCAAATCATTAATAAACATACTGAACAATAACGGACCCAGTATGGACCCTTGTGGTACACCGCAACTGAGAGGACAAGCACTTGATACAAGATCACCGACTTTCACACGTTGAGATCTTCCTGATAGAAAACTACCGATGAGGGCGACGGACGGATTTGAGAAATTAAAGTTAAGCATTAGTTTAGACAGTAATATTGGATGATTAACTGAGTCAAAAGCTTTAGAGAAGTCGAGTAAAGTTAAGACACATAGATGATTCATGTCAAGTGATTTTCTGATATTAGACGTGACTTCAATCAGCGCCGTTTCGCAACTATGCAAACGACGAAAACCAGATTGGTAAGGACTGAGGAGGTTACGACAATCCAAATATTCAATTATTTGAAAATACAATAGCTTCTCAAGTACTTTGGCTAAGAAACAGAGAATACTTATAGGGCGGTAATCAGCTGGTTCTTTTGCTTTTTTAATCTTAGGAACCGGTAAAACTATTGCAGTTTTCCATATAGAGGGGAACTGAGAGGTGGTTAGACATGTGTTAAAAATCCATAGCAATGGTTCGATAATCCATGGGAGAAGAATTTTCACAAATCTGGGGGAGATTCCGTCAGGTCCAGTAGCATTGGATCTAATAGCCAAAATAGCATTTATAACTTCAGATTGATCCACACATCTTGCTTCTAATTTGATTCCTTGCATAAACAAATTCGTACAGTACAGTAAAATAAACAAATTCGCAGTTGAGTAATGTAAACAAATTCGGACAGCGGCCGAGTAAAGTAAACAAATTGAGCGATTTATGACAGATTCCTAATTTCTTTAGTTGAAAACAACAACTGGTATTAATCTGTAGGATATGATGTCTTAGATGAGTAGTGGAAGTTATAATTGAATATTTCTTTTGCTAAAAAAAAAAAAAAACAACAACAACTATAACGTAAGTTGTGAATTAAAAATCTTTTATAAACAAGAGGGAACATGCTATGATATTCGATATCTAAAAATAGATCACGGCTGCTTCGGATGTTAAGAAACATGAAGTAATAGAAATTAAAGCCTTATCAGAAAATTTTCGATGTAGGTGTGTGTATGTGTGTATGTATTGAAAATTCTTAGCTTATATGAAAATTTTTTTTTTAATTTCAATAAAATTTCTTTTTTGGGCAGGTTAAATTTAAAGTTTTGATTACCTATGATATCAATGTGAGGTGATACTAATATAGTATGATAGGTTGACTTAGATGAGTAGTGAAAATTGTATGGGTATAGTAAAAGCTTTTCATCAAATTTATGGTGATAAGGTGTAATGACATGACCAGTGTTGCAACACGAAATCTTTCTAGAGTACCTTGTTAGCCTAGCCTGAAAGTGATTGAGCAGCCACATCTGAAAAATTGCATATTATCATTAGCTTGAGATTGGGTTAATTAAAAGCATTACCGAGCTATCATATTAATGTAGAATGATATGCCGACTTAGATGAGTAATATAAATTTTCGGTGACCAGGTGTAATGAGCTTGAAATATAATATAACTTCTTGCGTAGTTAAACAAATACATTCGAATAAAATAAACAAATTGATTTATGTTTTCTTTGTGTTTAGGGCTGGTGAGCATAGGGAGCTGGCAGAGTTATTAACCATGATATCATAGTTCACATGAAGCTGATAAGAATATGATAATTTTATCTTCATACTATCAGATTGAGCACATATTTTCTAACCATTACGTTGAGCGTGGGTTTAACTAAAAGTTTTGATGAAAGAAGGTGGTATTATGATATTAATGTAGTATGATATGTTGTCTTAGATGAGTAGTGGAAGTTATCAGCAATATCGCTTCATATTTATCTCTCTAAAGCATCATCCGAATGGTGTTGTACGAGCGAACAAAAAACTGATAATTCTTCAAGCCTATAGTGAAGACCGTGGTGGAGGTCAAAATTCATAGTGATGCTCGTGGTGGGGTGGTTGAGAGTAGGTACTGTAAGCTATGTATTACGTTAAAAGTTTTGATGGATGGTATTTTGTATTTATCTCCTCGAAATAGTGTTGTATGAGTATCAGAAAGGTTGAAAAAAAGTTGATAATGCTTCAAGTTCAATAGTGTAGACCCCGATGTTGAAAGTGGGTATTTGGAATGATATAATTCTAGTAGGATATGGAAGTATTATTTATTCATCTTTAAATCTTACCAAGTCTGAAAAAATTACATAATATGATTAAGAAAGCTTCGTGATATATATCAAAAGTGATACCAATGGATTACATAAGGAAAGTAGGTTCACTTCATCTGCAAACAACAAATATGGCTGAAAGCGACACACGGTGTGAGTAATAATCATTCTTGCTTCAATTATCAGTATTAAGGGATGTGTGCCGCAGAAAATATATTAAGTCTAGCCTAGTCTAAAATATGTATTGTAAATAAAAATTGTATCATGGTTATAATGCCATTTATTGAAATAATATGTTTTAATTGTATTATAGCTTAAGTCTAAAGTCTTTTTTCTTTAGTTCAGCAAGGCCAAGATTTCATAGATATAGATTGATCCTTATAATGAATATTCCTTATGCCTTTACACCAATGTGGCGTTAAAAGGTTCGTGGTGCACCACTTTCACAAATAACATCTCTCCATCTTTACTTTTTGCGATCTTTGTTCGAATATCCTGATTTTTCGACCTGTTGGTAGGGAACAGTCGACTCGTTTTAGGATGAAAAACTTTCTTCTTTATTTCTGGAAAGCATCGATTTCATAGATGTAGACTGAGCCTTATATGAATATTCTTTACTCCTTTCATGTTGTGAAGCTATGTAAATTCTGCCAAACATTGACAAAAAGTAATTACGGGGCATGCCTTAAAAGTGCGATTTAACTTAGCACTAGAAATTCCCATTTTGTATACTTGGAGAGCTCATAAAGAATCATGTAAACTTACACTGTATGCAGATGTTGATTTCAACAACAGATTCATCAAGCACAGGAAATTTTGATTACATACAGCTCTGTACCATAAGATTTTAAGAATTAATACTTTTTAATTTTTTAATAAATGATATTTTATATATGGCCTTCTTTTTATTCAATTTCCCATACTAAGTCCGGAACTCCCGAATAATGTTTGACCACTACAACGGGTGGTGGTGGCGGTGGGTGGTTGTGAGTGGTGGTGGGTGGTGGGTGGAGGTGGTGGTGGTGGTGGTGGTGGGGGTGGTGGTATTGGTTGCGGTGGTGGGTGCCTGGTCTTGGATGGCGCTTGAAACGGATATTTGACGCGTGGCATCAATTTGCCGCTGACTAATCTAAGGTCTACCCTTCTATCTGTGGATGAGCTGAAAAAGCTGTTTTATAAGCTGTTAAGCTGTTACCAGACCTGTTTTATAAGCTATTAAGCTGTTATCAGAGCTGTTTTAAAGCTGTTAAGCTGTTATTAGACCTATTTTATAAGCTGTTAAGCTGTTATCAGACCTGTTTTAAAAGCTGTTAAGCTGTTATCAGAGCTGTTTAAAAGCTGTTAAGCTGTTATCAGAGCTGTTTAAAAAGCTGTTAAGCTGTTATCAGAGCTGTTTTAAAAGCTGTTAAGCTGTTATCAGACCTGTTTTATAAGATGTTAAACTGTTATCAGACCTGTTTTAAAAGCTGTTAAGCTGTTAAGCTGTTATCAGAGCTGTTTTAAAAGCTGTTAAGCTGCTATCAGAGCTGTTTTAAAAGCTGTTAAGCTGTTATCAGAGCTGTTCAAAAGCTGTTAAACTGTTATCAGAGCTGTTTAAATAGCTGGTAAGCTGTTATCAGACCTGTTTTATAAGCTGTTAAGCTGTTATCAGACCTGTTTTATAAGCTGTTAACCTGTTATCAGAGCTGTTTTAAAAGCTGCTAAGCTATTATCAGAGCTGTTTTAAAAGCTGTTAAGCTGTTATCAGAGCTGTTTTAAAAGCTGTTAAACTGTTATCAGAGCTGTTTAAAAAGCTGTTAAGCTGTTATCAGAGCTGTTTTAAAAGCTGTTAAGCTGTTATCAGACCTGTTTTATAAGCTGTTGAGCTGTTATCAGACCTGTTTTAAAAGCTGTTAAGCTATTATCAGAGGCTGTTAAGCTGTTATCAGAACTGTTTTAAAAGCTGTTAAGCTGTTATCAGAGCTGTTTAAAAGCTGTTAAGCTGTTATCAGAGCTGTTTGAAAAGCTGTTAAGCTGTTATCTGACCTCACTTCCGGTTGGTCTCATAGGTAAAAGTGACGTCAGAGGTCAGCGTCACATTGATGCCACGCGTCAAATATCCGTTTCAAGCACCATCCAAGACCAGGCACCCACCACCGCAACCAATACCACCACCCCCACCACCACCACCACCACCACCTCCACCCACCACCCACCACCATCACCACTCACAACCACCCACCGCCACCACCACCCGTTGTAGTGGTCAAACATTATTCGGGAGTTCCGGACTTAGTATGGGAAATTGAATAAAAAGAAGGCCATATATAAAATATCATTTATTAAAAAATTAAAAAGTATTAATTCTTAAAATCTTATGGTACAGAGCTGTATGTAATCAAAATTTCCTGTGTTTGATGAATCTGTTGTTGAAATCAACATCTGCATACAGTGTAAGTTTACATGATTCTTTATGAGCTCTCCAAGTATACAAAATGGGAATTTCTAGTGCTAAGTTAAATCGCACTTTTAAGGCATGCCCCGTAATTACTTTTTGTCAATGTTTGGTAGAATCTACATAGCTTCACAACATGAAAGGAGTAAAGAATATTCATATAAGGCTCAGTCTACATCTATGAAATCGATGCTTTCCAGAAATAAAGAAGAAAGTTTTTCATCCTAAAACGAGTCGACTGTTCCCTACCAACAGGTCGAAAAATCAGGATATTCGAACAAAGATCGCAAAAAGTAAAGATGGAGAGATGTTATTTGTGAAAGTGGTGCACCACGAACCTTTTAACGCCACATTGGTGTAAAGGCATAAGGAATATTCATTATAAGGATCAATCTATATCTATGAAATCTTGGCCTTGCTGAACTAAAGAAAAAAGACTTTAGACTTAAGCTATAATACAATTAAAACATATTATTTCAATAAATGGCATTATAACCATGATACAATTTTTATTTACAATACATATTTTAGACTAGGCTAGACTTAATATATTTTCTGCGGCACACATCCCTTAATAGTGATAATTGAAGCAAGAATGATTATTACTCACACCGTGTGTCGCTTTCAGCCATATTTGTTGTTTGCAGATGAAGTGAACCTACTTTCCTTATGTAATAAATTGGTATCACTTTTGATATATATAACGAAGCTTTCTTAATCATATTATGTATTTTTTTCAGACTTGGTAAGATTTAAAGATGAATAAATAATACTTTCATATCCTACTAGAATTATATCATTCCAAATACCCACTTTCAACATCGGGGTCTACACTATTGAACTTGAAGCATTATCAACTTTTTTTCAACCTTTCTGATACACATACAACACTATTTCGAGGAGATAAATACAAAATACCATCCATCAAAACTTTTAACGTAATACATAGCTTACAGTACCTACTCTCAACCCCCCACCACGAGCATCACTATGAATTTTGACCTCCACCACGGTCTTCACTATAGGCTTGAAGAATTATCAGTTTTTTGTTCGCTCATACAACACCATTCGGATGATGTTTTAGAGAGATAAATATGAAGCGATATTGCTGATAACTTCCACTACTCATCTAAGACAACATATCGTACTACATTAATATCATAATACCACCTTCTTTCATCAAAACTTTTAGTTAAACCCACGCTCAACGTAATGGTTAGAAAATATGTGCTCAATCTGATAGTATGAAGATAAAATTATCATGTTCTTATCAGCTTCATGTGAACTATGATATCATGGTTAATAACTCTGCCAGCTCCCTATGCTCACCAGCCCTAGACACAAAGAAAACATAAATGAATTTGTTTATTTTATTCGAATGTATTTGTTTAACTACGCAAGAAGTTATATTATATTTCAAGCTCATTACACCTGGTCACCGAAAATTTATATTACTCATCTAAGTCGGCATATCATTCTACATTAATATGATAGCTCGGTAATGCTTTTAATTAACCCACTCTCAAGCTAATGATAATATGCAATTTTTCAGATGTGGCTGCTCAATCACTTTCAGGCTAGGCTAACAAGGTACTCTAGAAAGATTTCGTGTTGCAACACTGGTCATGCCATTACACCTTATCACCATAAATTTGATGAAAAGTCTTTTACTATACCCATACAATTTTCACTACTCATCTAAGTCAACCTATCATACTATATTAGTATCACCTCACATTGATATCATAGGTAATCAAAACTTTAAATTTAACCTGCCCAAAAAAGAAATTTTATTGAAATTAAAAAAAAAAATTTCATATAAGCTAAGAATTTTCAATACATACACATACAAACACCTACATCGAAAATTTTCTGATAAGGCTTTAATTTCTATTACTGTTTCTTAACATCCGAAGCAGCCTTGATCTATTTTTAGATATCGAATATCATAGCATGTTCCCTCTTGTTTATAAAAGATTTTTAATTCACAACTTACGTTATAGTTGTTGTTGTTGTTGTTGTTTTTTTTTTTTAGCAAAAGAAATATTCAATTATAACTTCCACTACTCATCTAAGACATCACATCCTACAGATTAATATCAGTTGTTGTTTTCAACTAAAGAAATTAGGAATCTGTCATAAATCGCTCAATTTGTTTACTTTACTCGGCCGCTGTCCGAATTTGTTTACATTACTCAACTGCGAATTTGTTTATTTTACTGTACTGTACGAATTTGTTTATGCAAGGAATCAAATTAGAAGCTTCGTAAAATTAAGCATTTACTAATTTCCATTACATATCTAAGTCAACATATCTACCTACATTCACACCAACCAGCTTCGCTTGATCTATTTTTAGATATATCGCTACATGGTGCAATCATGTTTATAAAAGGCACCTACAGATAAATATCATCAAATCTTTAATCCAGAACTTAGGTTATAGTTGATGTTGTTTTTTTCAGCTACTAATATTAATTACACTTGAGAAGGTAAGATCGGTGATATCTTGAACCATAGCCCGTAGAGGATTTTTGATGAAAATTTTACCATCCTAGTACTAATACTATTGGCATAAACAAAAAATATCCTAGGTTTAACTTGAATTATTACTAATATAAGATCGCTAATATCTCGAAACCCATATCCCGAAGAGCATTTCAGATAAAAAAATTTGTCCACCTCCAGGACTAAGATCTCCACTGACACCTTCTAGAATCTATTGGTATGAACAAAACTATTCTAGGATTAACTTGAATTATATTGAATTTCATAACATTTCTTATCCACATAAATACACAGTTGCACACATGCATCCACGCCTTAGGTAACGTTTGCTCAGCCACCAAGTAGCCCAGCCCAACACACCACAGGCACTCATACTAAAGTAAACAACTAACAACAAAATCAAGCTGACAAGTATACAGCTCCGATATAAACTCGCTTAGGGCATTTCACATCATTACTTAAGCCACACACATTCCACCCAAGCCTTGGTGCAGGTAACGTAGCCCAATCCAACACGCCCCAGACAGTCCTAGTCATAGTATCAGATATTCCCAGGAGGGGCATCTCAAGGTCAAATTGTAGCCTCCAAGACCAGATCAACTTAACTAGAAACCTCCACCAATAAAGCTACGCACCCCTTCACAAATGTTTAGAGCTTCAGCCAGACGGTAGGAAAGGAATTCCCTCAGGCAGGCCCTGTGACGTATACCACTAGACGGAATCCCCCTCAGTGGCCCAGAAGCCGGTATAGAGCCAGCAAAATAGTTGGAATCTACCTTGCAATTTTTGTATGGTACTGTCACAGTATAATGTTAATTTTCAGTACAAAAGCGGCCTCAGAACCACCTTAAGATTGCTCAGAAAACTGCAAGATGATGTCAACTTTTCAGTACAAAACCGACCTCAGCCCCTTCCCCTCCCCTCCATTCTCCACAGAACCAACAGTGATCCATCAAAATAGTTTGAAATTTCCGGACACTTTTTGTATGGAAAAAGTGAGCCAGACTCAGCCACCAAGTAGCCCAGCCGAACACACCACAGGCACTCATACTAAAGTAAACAACTAACAACAAACTCAAGCTGACAAGTATACATCCCCGATATCAGATATTGTCACTAAAGCTCTCAGACAACCTCCAGCACCCAGACACAGGAAAGGTCAAAGGTCAAATTGTACGGTAGGAAAGGAATTCTCCAGGCATACCCTGTGACGTATACCACTAGACGGAATCCCCCTCAGTGGCCCAGAACCCAGTCCAGAGCCACCAAAATAGTTTGAAATTTCCGGACACTTTTTGTATGGAAAAAGTGTCCCAGAACTCCCATAGCTACACTACTTGGCATCATATATATTTCAATGAAATATAGCATGTTTTTTAGCCCCCAGCACTTCTAGCTTTATGCAAAAAATAATAAGATGATTTCGCTCCTTAAAAATGGGCATAGCTCGAACAATGTCACTTGAAACCGGTAATAGATCTACAGTATACGTAATAAACTCAAGTATTACTGCCTACTGTGGATAAACCTAGTTTTGTTAAAAGCAGACCTTGTTGTTGAAAGATAGATCCGGGAGGGTAAATAACATAAATAATTTGGTCGTGAGCTAGTACCACTTACAACCTGTGGCATGTGCTATGGGTGAGGAGTAGAGCACATTGACTACAAACCTAAAAATAAAGGAAATAATTCATTAAATATTTAAATCATAATGATTGAATGATACATGTATGGTATTCATCGTTAACACTAAAAATATGCATAGACAATCCTTTTAATAAAGTTTGGATAAGAAGACACATTGTTCACATAATTCAGTTAATGTTCCATAATAGTTATTTAGAATATTTAAACAAATCACTACCAATGTAACAAAATTCTCAGACCAATCAACAACAATTTCTTAACTTTGTTAACTATACCCACCTACAATTTGTTCACTTATGTGTACATTCTGATAATTTACCACATTTTATACCAAAACCGCTTAATGAACTCCGTGGAGGGGGAGAGAAACGTCCGGTAAAGCCAAGCAGGAGCCTAAACGGCACCCAAAACTAATCCTAATATTGAATTAAATCCAATTAAATTATATTACAACAATTCCAAACATTGAACATATTCAAACCGCTGAATATGATTCCACTTATTTATACATTACCAGTTCCGCGAAGATAATGTAATACAACAAAACTTACCACTTTATTAATCCAAGTTCAATAAAACGTAACCAATACAAACAAACTTCCGTCACTGAAAGAAATGTTCCAATTGAAATATCTCTAAACAAATTCAAATCAGATAATAAATTAAAATAAATTCGTAATAGTACTACAATAAAAAATACAAAACAATCGAAACTCATAATCTATGCTCATGATGTTGGAATACAGTGATTAACATACATGTCAGTTTCTAAGATACTTGCTAAAATCAGGTTAATGTGGTCTGTTCTAATCTCAGGCACACTGCCAAACCAATAATGAGTAATAGGAATAGTGCACCTATAAGCTCACACCATGGCATCATATATATTTCAATGAAATATAGCATATTTTTTAGCCCCCAGCACTTCTAGCTTTATGCAAAAAATAATCAGATGATTTCGCTCCTTAAAAATGGGCATAGCTCGAACAATGTCACTTGAAACCGGTAATAGATCTACAGTATACGTAATAAACTCACGTATTACTGCCTACTGTGGATAAACCTAGTTTTGTTAAAAGCAGACCTTGTTGTTGAGAGATAGATACTGGAGGGTAAATAACATAAATAATTTATTCGTGAGCTAGTACCACTTACAACCTGTGGCATGTGCTATGGGTGAGGAGTAGAGCACATTGACTACAAACCTAAAAATAAAGGAAATAATTCATTAAATATTTAAATCATAATGATTGAATGATACATGTATGGTATTCATCGTTAACACTAAAAATATGTATAGACAATCCTTTAAATAAAGTTTGGATAAGAAGACACATTGTTCACATAATTCAGTTAATGTTCCATAATAGTTATTTAGAATATTTAAACAAATCACTACCAATGTAACAAAATTCTCAGACCAATCAACAACAATTTCTTAACTTAGTTAACTATACCCACCTACAATTTGTTCACTTATGTGTACATTCTGATAATTTACCGCATTTTATAGCAAAAGCGCTGAATGAACTCCGTGGCGGGAGAGAAACGTCCGGTAAAGCCGAGCACGAGCCTAACCGGCACCCAAAACTAATCCTAATATTGAATTAAATCCAATTAAATTATATTACAACAATTCCAAACATCGAACATATTCAAACCGCTGAATATGATTCCACTTATTTATCCATTACCAGTTCCGCGAAGATAATGTAATACAACAAAACTTAGCACTTTATTAAACCAAGTTCAATAAAACGTAACCAATACAAACAAACTTTCGTCACTGAAAGAAATGATCCAATTGAAATATCTCTAAACAAATTCAAATCAGATAATAAATTTAAATAAATTCGCAATAGTACTACTATAAAAAATACAAAACAATCGAAACTCATAATCTATGCTCATGATGTTGGAATACAGTGATTAACATACATGTCAGTTTCTAAGATACTTGCTAAAATCAGGTTAATGTGGTCTGGTCTAATCTCAGGCACACTGCCAAACCAATAATGAGTAATAGGAATAGTGCACCTATAAGCTCACACCATGGCATCATATATATTTCAATGAAATATAGCATGTGTTTTAGCCCCCAGCACTTCTAGCTCTATGCAAAAAATAATCAGATGATTTTGCTCCTTAAAAATGGGCATAGCTCGAACAATGTCACTTGAAACCGGTAATAGATCTACAGTATACGTAATAAACTCACGTATTACTGCCTACTGTGGATAAACCTAGTTTTGTTAAAAGCAGACCTTGTTGTTGAGAGATAGATCCTGGAGGGTAAATAACATAAATAATTTGGTCGTGAGCTAGTACCACTTACAACCTGTGGCATGTGCTATGGGTGAGGAGTAGAGCACATTGACTACAAACCTAAAAATAAAGGAAATAATTCATTAAATATTTAAATCATAATGATTGAATGATACATGTATGGTATTCATCGTTAACACTAAAAATATGCTTAGACAATCCTTTTAATAAAGTTTGGATAAGAAGACACATTGTTCACATAATTCAGTTAATGTTCCATAATAGTTATTTAGAATATTTAAACAAATCACTACCAATGTAACAAAATTCTCAGACCAATCAGCAACAATTTCTTAACTTAGTTAACTATACCCACCTACAATTTGTTCACTTATGTGTACATTCTGATAATTTACCACATTTTATAGCAAAACCGCTGAATGAACTCCGTGGCGGGAGAGAAACGTCAGGTAAAGTCAAGCACGAGCCTAAACGGCACCCAAAACTAATCCTAATATTGAATTAAATCCAATTAAATTATATTACAACAATTCCAAACATCGAACATATTCAAACCGCTGAATATGATTCCACTTATTTATCCATTACCAGTTCCGCGAAGATAATGTAATACAACAAAACTTAGCACTTTATTAAACCAAGTTCAATAAAACGTAACCAATACAAACAAACTTCCGTCACTGAAAGAAATGATCCAATTGAAATATCTCTAAACAAATTCAAGTCAGATAATAAATTTAAATAAATTCGCAATAGTACTACAATAAAAAATACAAAACAATCGAAACTCATAATATATGCTCATGATGTTGGAATACAGTGATTAACATACATGTCAGTTTCTAAGATACTTGCTAAAATCAGGTTAATGTGGTCTGTTCTAATCTCAGGCACACTGCCAAACCAATAATGAGTAATAGGAATAGTGCACCTATAAGCTCACACCATGGCATCATATATATTTCAATGAAATATAGCATGTTTTTTAGCCACCAGCACTTCTAGCTTTATGCAAAAAATAATCAGATGATTTCGCTCCTTAAAAATGGGCATAGCTCGAACAATGTCACTTGAAACCGGTAATAGATCTACAGTATACGTAATAAACTCACGTAATACTGCCTACTGTGGATAAACCTAGTTTTGATAAAAGCAGACCTTGTTGTTGAGAGATAGATCCGGGAGGGTAAATAACATAAATAATTTCGTCGTGAGCTAGTACCACTTACAACCTGTGGCATGTGCTATGGGTGAGGAGTAGAACACATTGACTACAAACCTAAAAATAAAGGAAATAATTCATTAAATATTTAAATCATAATGATTGAATGATACATGTATGGTATTCATCGTTAACACTAAAAATATGCATAGACAATCCTTTTAATAAAGTTTGGATAAGAAGACACATTGTTCACATAATTCAGATAATGTTCCATAATAGTTATTTAGAATATTTAATACAAATCACTATCAATGTAACAAAATTCTCAGACCAATCAACAACAATTTCTTAACTTAGTTAACTATACCCACCTACAATTTGTTCACTTATGTGTACATTCTGATAATTTACCACGTTTTATAGCAAAACCGCTGAATGGACTCCGTGGCGGGAGAGAAACGTCCGGTAAAGCCAAGCAGGAGCCTAAATGGCACCCAAAACTAATCCTAATATTGAATTAAATCCAATTAAATTATATTACAACAATTCCAAACATCGAACATATTCAAACCGCTGAATATGATTCCACTTATTTATCCATTACCAGTTCCGCGAAGATAATGTAATACAACAAAACTTAGCACTTTATTAAACCAAGTTCAATAAAACGTAACAAATACAAACAAACTTCCGTCACTGAAAGAAATGATCCAATTGAAATATCTCTAAACAAATTCAAGTCAGATAATAAATTTAAATAAATTCGCAATAGTACTACAATAGAAAATACAAAACAATCGAAACTCATAATCTATGCTCATGATGTTGGAATACAGTGATTAACATACATGTCAGTTTCTAAGATACTTGCTAAAATCAGGTTAATGTGGTCTGGTCTAATCTCAGGCGCACTGCCAAACCAATAATGAGTAATAGGAATAGTGCACCTATAAGCTCACACCATGGCATCATATATATTTCAATTAAATATAGCATGTTCTTTAGCCCCCAGCACTTCTAGCTTTATGCAAAAAATAATCAGATGATTTCGCTCCTTAAAAATGGGCATAGCTCGAACAATGTCACTTGAAACCGGTAATAGATCTACAGTATACGTAATAAACTCACGTATTGCTGCCTACTGTCGATAAACCTAGTTTTGTTAAAAGCAGACCTTGTTGTTGAGAGATAGATCCGGGAGGGTAAATAACATAAATAATTTGGTCGTGAGCTAGTACCACTTACAACCTGTGGCATGTGCTATGGGTGAGGAGTAGAGCACATTGACTACAAACCTAAAAATAAAGGAAATAATTCATTAAATATTTAAATCATAATGATTGAATGATACATGTATGGTATTCATCGTTAACACTAAAAATATGCATAGACAATCCTTTTAATAAAGTTTGGATAAGAAGACACATTGTTCACATAATTCAGTTAATGTTCCATAATAGTTATTTAGAATATTTAAACAAATCACTACCAATGTAACAAAATTCTCAGACCAATCAACAACAATTTCTTAACTTAGTTAACTATACCCACTTACAGTTTGTTCACTTATGTGTACATTCTGATAATTTACAACATTTTATAGCAAAACCGCTGAATGGACTCCGTGGCGGGAGAGAAACGTCCGGTAAAGCCAAGCAGGAGCCTAAACGGCACCCAAAACTAATCCTAATATTGAATTAAATCCAATTAAATTATATTACAACAATTCCAAACATCGAACATATTCAAACCGCTGAATATGATTCCACTTATTTATCCATTACCAGTTCCGCGAAGACAATGTAATACAACAAAACTTAGCACTTTATTAAACCAAGTTCAATAAAACGTAACCACTACAAACAAACTTCCGTCACTGAAAGAAATGATCCAATTGAAATATCTCTAAACAAATTCAAATCAGATAATAAATTTAAATAAATTCGCAATAGTACTACAATAAAAAATACAAAACAATCGAAACTCATAATCTATGCTCATGATGTTGGAATACAGTGATTAACTTACATGTCAGTTTCTAAGATACTTGCTAAAATCAGGTTAATGTGGTCTGGTCTAATCTCAGGCACACTGCCAAACCAATAATGAGTAATAGGAATAGTGCACCTATAAGCTCACACCATGGCATCATATATATTTCAATGAAATATAGCATGTTTTTTAGCCCCCAGCACTCCTAGCTTTATGCAAAAAATAATCAGATGATTTCGCTCCTTAAAAATGGGCATAGCTCGAACAATGTCACTTGAAACCGGTAATAGATATACAGTATACGTAATAAACTCACGTATTACTGCCTACTGTGGATAAACCTAGTTTTGTTAAAAGCAGACCTTGTTGTTGAGAGATAGATCCGGGAGGGTAAATAACATAAATAATTTGGTCGTGAGCTAGTACCACTTACAACCTGTGGCATGTGCTATGGGTGAGGAGTAGAACACATTGACTACAAACCTAAAAATAAAGGAAATAATTCATTAAATATTTAAATCATAATGACTGAATGATACATGTATGGTATTCATCGTTAGCACTAAAAATATGCATAGACAATCCTTTTAATAAAGTTTGGATAAGAAGACACATTGTTCACATAATTCTGTTAATGTTCCATAATAGTTATTTAGAATATTTAATACAAATCACTATCAATGTAACAAAATTCTCAGATCAATCAACAACAATTTCTTAACTTAGTTAACTATACCCACCTACAATTTGTTCACTTATGTGTACATTCTGATAATTTACCACGTTTTATAGCAAAACCGCTGAATGGACTCCGTGGCGGGAGAGAAACGTCCGGTAAAGCCAAGCAGAAGCCTAAATGGCACCCAAAACTAATCCTAATATTGAATTAAATCCAATTAAATTATATTACAACAATTCCAAACATCGAACATATTCAAACCGCTGAATATGATTCCACTTATTTATCCATTACCAGTTCCGCGAAGATAATGTAATACAACAAAACTTAGCACTTTATTAAACCAAGTTCAATAAAACGTAACAAATACAAACAAACTTCCGTCACTGAAAGAAATGATCCAATTGAAATATCTCTAAACAAATTCAAGTCAGATAATAAATTTAAATAAATTCGCAATAGTACTACAATAAAAAATACAAAACAATCGAAACTCATAATCTATGCTCATGATGTTGGAATACAGTGATTAACATACATGTCAGTTTCTAAGATACTTGCTAAAATCAGGTTAATGTGGTCTGGTCTAATCTCAGGCACACTGCCAAACCAATAATGAGTAATAGGAATAGTGCACCTATAAGCTCACACCATGGCATCATATATATTTCAATGAAATATAGCATGTTTTTTAGCCCCCAGCACTCCTAGCTTTATGCAAAAAATAATCAGATGATTTCGCTCCTTAAAAATGGGCATAGCTCGAACAATGTCACTTGAAACCGGTAATAGATATACAGTATACGTAATAAACTCACGTATTACTGCCTACTGTGGATAAACCTAGTTTTGTTAAAAGCAGACCTTGTTGTTGAGAGATAGATCCGGGAGGGTAAATAACATAAATAATTTGGTCGTGAGCTAGTACCACTTACAACCTGTGGCATGTGCTATGGGTGAGGAGTAGAACACATTGACTACAAACCTAAAAATAAAGGAAATAATTCATTAAATATTTAAATCATAATGACTGAATGATACATGTATGGTATTCATCGTTAGCACTAAAAATATGCATAGACAATCCTTTTAATAAAGTTTGGATAAGAAGACACATTGTTCACATAATTCTGTTAATGTTCCATAATAGTTATTTAGAATATTTAATACAAATCACTATCAATGTAACAAAATTCTCAGATCAATCAACAACAATTTCTTAACTTAGTTAACTATACCCACCTACAATTTGTTCACTTATGTGTACATTCTGATAATTTACCACGTTTTATAGCAAAACCGCTGAATGGACTCCGTGGCGGGAGAGAAACGTCCGGTAAAGCCAAGCAGAAGCCTAAATGGCACCCAAAACTAATCCTAATATTGAATTAAATCCAATTAAATTATATTACAACAATTCCAAACATCGAACATATTCAAACCGCTGAATATGATTCCACTTATTTATCCATTACCAGTTCCGCGAAGATAATGTAATACAACAAAACTTAGCACTTTATTAAACCAAGTTCAATAAAACGTAACAAATACAAACAAACTTCCGTCACTGAAAGAAATGATCCAATTGAAATATCTCTAAACAAATTCAAGTCAGATAATAAATTTAAATAAATTCGCAATAGTACTACAATAAAAAATACAAAACAATCGAAACTCATAATCTATGCTCATGATGTTGGAATACAGTGATTAACATACATGTCAGTTTCTAAGATACTTGCTAAAATCAGGTTAATGTGGTCTGGTCTAATCTCAGGCACACTGCCAAACCAATAATGAGTAATAGGAATAGTGCACCTATAAGCTCACACCATGGCATCATATATATTTCAATGAAATATAGCATGTTCTTTAGCCCCCAGCACTTCTAGCTTTATGCAAAAAATAATCAGATGATTTCGCTCCTTAAAAATGGGCATAGCTCGAACAATGTCACTTGAAACCGGTAATAGATCTACAGTATACGTAATAAACTCACGTATTGCTGCCCACTGTCGATAAATCTAGTTTTGTTAAAAGCAGACCTTGTTGTTGAGAGATAGATCCGGGAGGGTAAATAACATAAATAATTTGGTCGTGAGCTAGTACCACTTACAACCTGTGGCATGTGCTATGGGTGAGGAGTAGAGCACATTGACTACAAACCTAAAAATAAAGGAAATAATTCATTAAATATTTAAATCATAATGATTGAATGATACATGTATGGTATTCATCGTTAACACTAAAAATATGCATAGACAATCCTGTTACATACATACAGTTGTGCTTTAACAAGCTACTCCACGCATCTACTCTCACATTAGAGATACGACAGTCGCTGCTGGGAAAAACAAAAAATTAAGTCAAACGGTTTCTCCACAAAGAAACCACAGCAAAGTTTAAGTAGGATAAATTCCTACCTAACAATTTGGCGCAGCCGGTAGGATCAAGGAAGTTAATTCAATATACTTGAAAAACCTTGATCCTCGAACCCACATAGAAGTGAAACAAAAACTAGCGTCAAAAGCATGACGTTAGGGCACTTCTGACTTAATTTGTTTGTTCCTGATTTAATTCCAACAACTACTACAAGAAATAAAGGGAATATACTTCTAAGGAAATTTATCGGCTCAGATCTTGAGAAGACGTAAAATCCACATTTTGGACAGACATCAAAGCATTGCTGAAACTACATACATCAAGCACTAAGTAAGTTTCAATCTAAATTCAGCGATTGGCAGAGCTTCAATATTACTCATCTCCCCAAAATACTTTAAATAAACTACTTAGTATAAAACACACATCAAAGAATGTCAGTGTAATACATCTTCAATCAAACTTCTGTTATTAACATATATTCAAGCATATATATGTATATATAAAAATTAGTTAAACTATCGTTTCTCCGAGAGAATTCTGCACATATTCCGTCAAACTTGTTCTTTTTTTTTCAAGATTATTCATATACATACGTATATACAAAACTAGTCAAGACTACCTCCTTTTCGAGAAAAGTCTGCTTTCATGCACAAATCTGATCAAAGCCCTGCTTGCTCAGGTTTTGAAGCAACAATAAATTCGTTCTTATTCCCTGTTCTCCCCTATTCTCTCTAACTCGAATGATTTTGCTTTCATGCCTAAAACTGGCCGTAGTTCTTCATGCTCTACCTTTGAGACGGCAATAAATTCATTATCATTTGACAATACCCGTCCTCCAGATAGCCCAAGTGTAGAGTGTAATTCATCCCAAAGTCGACCTTCCGTAAACTGGTATCGTGAGCATCGCTCAGGTAAACGTTTCAGACGGCACAGCCTAATTAATTTTCTAGTAAGAAGAAAAAGCTTAAACGCCCTAATCACAGAAAAATCATTAACCGCGCCTACTTCTAATAACGATACTCCAGATATTCCCCAGAGAAAGCAACCCAACCAACCAGCCAAAATGCCAGTGAATTATGAGAAAGTAGTTAAACTTACTGCACAAATGGTGCCTTTGTTCTCTGGAGAAATTAATTCTCAAACCCTCACAGAACTGCAAACGTTCCTAGGCTGTTGTAAACAAGTACGACAATGTCTAGCGGAGGAGGAAAAGGCAGCCTTCATGCAAATTTTCCCAACAAGATTGAGAGGAAATGCATATCAATTAATAGCGTCCAGTACACTCACGACATTTGAAGAAGTTGAGCAGTTGCTTTATCGGACTTACTTACCTCGTGAAACATATCATGAGTTAATTAACAAACTAATCACTTGCCGACAATATCCCCAAGAATCGTTTAATACATTTACTACTAGACTAAAAAGACTTTTAGTACAATGTAACGAGGCAGCACAAAGCAAATACGGTGCTGAAAATTTTAATGTAGTAAAGCAACAGATAGAGGACTTTGCAATGGCTTCCGTAAAGAGTGGTGCAAATAACCCCCATCTAAGCGCCTATCTGTTGACAATAAATGAAAGCTCGTTAGAGACTCTCATTCAAAAAGCATTAGATATGGAAAGGTTACAACAGGGTCTCTTTTTCATTCCACAACCAATAAACTACTTACCTCAACATACAAATTCCTTTCAAACGGACCATTTCTTTAGACCAAATACCTCGACTTTTACTAATGCTTATGGTTATCCCATACACGAAAATTTAAACTCCTCTATATATCCCTACACAACTGATACAGGAAAACCTAATATAAAAACTGAGTGTGGTATACCTCCCAATCTGGAGTCATTAAAGGTACCTTCAGTATCCTTTAATACTGACAAAAATCAAACAAATAATTGGTGCTTTACTCAAGCCAGTAAGGCAAGAGAATCCTTAAGAAGTCCACCTCCATTCCAGAACTCTTCTTCTCAATATCCAGACAAGAAACCATACGAAGAGCAAAAATTACTTTTAGGTAGGATCACCTGCAGTTATTGCAAATACAAGGGACATACGTATGATGATTGTTTAAAACGTAAAAATACTCCTTTCTGTATTAACTGCAGAACAAAGGGGCATGATGCCCAATATTGTAAACAAAATGTCAAAGCGCCACGGAATCACTTAAATAGTAACAACAACACTCAGTGGGGCAATCCAAATCACGAACAAAGATTTAATGTTCAAGAGATGTGTAAGTTTTGTGGAAGAAGAGGTCATACAGTACCCACTTGTCAACAGAAGCAACGATGGGAAGCTACAAAATCGGGAAACGGCACACTGTCGACCGAAAAATCCCCGGCTCGACATTAAATAAAACTGCGCAAATTACTTCAGGGTCCTATCAAACAAAAAAACAATCAAATAGAGAAAATGTACCAGTGGTAGACTTACCACTGGACATAAGCAAAAACACAGCCGTTCGGCTGATAGTAGACACTGGAGCTGAAGTAAGCATCATAAAAAAGGAAGCATTAGATAACCCAGAACATATAGAACGAAGCCAAAAGGTGACTTTGAAGACTCCATTTGGAGAAGGAGAAACATTGGGAAACTGCCAAGGCAACATTTTATTAAGCCGCAGTGTCCCATGCAAACTCCAGGTAGTAGAAAACATTGCCCAAATCTCCCACGATGGGCTGCTAGGCAATGATTTTCTTGCAAAAAATTGTAATATCGAAGGGCCTAATAAATTACTCCGGTTCCCTCGCACGGAAACCAACCCTATTGAATTCACGGTACCTCTCGAAACATCCCTAGAAGATGGAGAGGAAATACCAAGTGATCAATTGGAGGAGCAATTTAAAGCACGGGCACCAGATAACAAAATGCCTTACCTCCAATGGAAGAAACTCTGAACACCTCAAAAAAAGATGAAAGTAGGCAATATGAAGTAGTACTTCAGCGATCCAATAGAATACCTCCTCGATCTCAAATTGTACTGAGCATACCATTACAATTGGACCAAGAAATGATCTGTATGTCTCAGGAGATCCAAGAAGGAGTATTTGTCGCAAATTGCCTAGTTAGTCCTAATAAAAACTTTATACCATTATCTGTTCTAAACATAAACATAGAACCAGTATTCCTAAGAAGCCTAAAGCTTACTCTAGTTCCAAGTAGTCATTACAATATTAAACTTCTCAATATACCTTTGGACGACATAAATACCCAAAGTAATCAGAAAGAAGGTGATCCACCTTCCCCTCGTACACATAACAAGACAGAATACAACTTCAAAGGTGATAAGACAAATTTCAACTCCAATCCATATTCAATAAACGTAAACCATATTAAAAGCTATAACCCAGACAGACTTGTGGCTTTACGTAAAGAATTACTGTTGGATGAAAATTTAAATCACGAAGAAGAAAGATCAATTCTTGAGTTATGCTATAAGTATAACGATCTTTTTTATCTAAAGGGAGATAAACTAACAAGCACTAATACCATAAAGCATACCATCCCCATTTTGCACAATCAGCCACCAATAAACCAAAAGATGTATAGACTTCCAGAAACGCACCGGGCTGTAATAAATGAACAGATCAAGGATATGTTAGAGAATGACATAATCCAAATAAGCAAAAGCCCATGGAATTCTCCGTTACTTGTAGTTCCCAAGAAAGCTGGGCCTGACGGCAATAAACGTTGGCGCGTAGTAGTAGATTTCCGTAAAGTCAACGAGAAATCTATAGGGGATGCCTTTCCACTACCCAGGATAGAGGATATACTGGATCAACTTGGGCATTCACGGTATTTTACTACTCTTGACCTTGCAAGCGGATACCATCAAGTACTGGTTGACCCAAGGGATAGACCAAAAACTGCATTTAGTACCGCTTACGGGCATTATGAATTTAAGAGAATGCCATTTGGGTTGAAAGGCGCACCTGCGACTTTTCAACGCCTGATGAATTACATTCTAACGGGTCTCCAAGGATTAGAATGCTTTGTCTATCTTGATGATATTGTAAAATATGGAAAAAATTTACAAGATCATAACGAGAAACTGGCTAAGGTATTCGACAGACTACGAGCCCATAATCTTAAATTACAACCCGAAAAGTGTCAGTTCCTTCGCCGAGAAGTGATCTACCTTGGACACAAATGCTCAAACGAAGGAGCACTTCCAGATCCCGGTAAAACAAGTTGCGTTCAAAATTTTCCTCAACCCCGAACTGTGAGACAAACCCAATCGTTTCTGGGATTGGCAAACTACTATCGCAAGTTTATCCCTAATTTCTCAAAGATAGTCAGGCCATTAACAAATCTATTACGGAAAGACGTCAAATTTAATTGGACTCAAAAGTGCCAAGACTCTTTCAATGAAATTAAAAATTCCCTTATAAATCCGCCTCTACTCAAGTATCCAGATTTTACCCAACCTTTTAATCTAACAACAGATGCTAGTAACGAGGCATTGGGAGCTGTTTTATCACAAGGGGCAATAGGTAAAGACAGGCCAATAGCGTATGCAAGTAGAAGTTTAAATAAGGCGGAACAAAGATACTCCACAATAGAAAAAGTGTTGCTCGCTATTGTGTGGGCCGCCAGGAACTTCAGGTGTTATTTACAAGGTAGAGCTTTTACGGTTTACACAGACCACAAGCCCTTGAAAGGCGTATTCAATGTGAAAGACCCGACATCGAGATTAGTCAGGTTTCACCATAAACTCTCAGAGTTTGATTATAAAATTGAATATAAGCCTGGAAAATATAACACTAATGCAGACGCGCTTAGTCGAATACCTGCCGAGCTAAACCAGGCAAACCCCAATTCGTTCATTGTGGAAGCTCAGGTACATCACCGAGCCGATTCCGACATCGACGAAAATGATTCTAGTTCTCCAACACCCTCAAAGCCTAAACAAAAACATTGTCATGCTGTTACGAGAGCTCAAATAAGGGAGGCACAAAATGATATTGAAGAAGAAAATCAAAACCCAAAAACTCCCAATATAGTCCAAAATCATCCACGGAACCTCCAAAATGAATTAGTCGAAATTGACTCAACTGATAGCAGCAGATCCGAAAGCAGTGCATCTGAACACGACGAATTACCTTGGAACCAAAATCTAATAAATTCCCAGCATACATTACCGGAAAATATCTCAGACCCTGAAGAAATCGGGACAATTTTAAAAGACTATCATGACTCCGCGTTTGGTGGTCACCAAGGAGTAATGAAAACTTATAAAAAAATAAAGAAAAAATATAAGTGGAGAAATATGCTCAGTTCCATCAGGAAATATATTCGAAAGTGCCCTAAATGCCAAAAAATGAAGGCTAGCCCGGAATACCGTATGCCGATGATAATCACAGATACTGCCCTAATGCCCTTTGAGAAAATCTATTTAGATATAGTAGGACCACTAGAAGAAACCCACTCCGGAAACAAGTATATATTGACATTCCAAGACAATCTTATGAAATTCGTAGATTGTTATGCCATGCCGAATGGCGAAGCAGAAACGGTAGCAGGAATATTCTTCGATGAGATAATTACTCGTTATCGCATTCCTAAAAATGTAGTAACTGACCAGGGATCTAACTTTTTAAGCGATCTTTTCAAACGTGTCTGTAAACTTCTAAAAATAAAAAAATTACAGACTTCCGCTTATCATCCGCAATCCAATGGCGCACTTGAACGAACCCACAGACCTCTAGTGGAGTATTTAAGAGCTATTGTGTCCGAAAATCCAAAGGCTTGGGATCGATTCCTGAGAACCGCGGCTTTTGTATACAATAACAGCCCACATGAAGGCACTAAGCTCACGCCAATGGACTGTCTGTTCGGATTCACAGCAGATGTTCCCTCTAATCTTAAAAGAGAGCCAGAGCCCATTTATAACCACGAGAGTTACTATCACCTTCTTAGGTACAAAATACAAACATATGCTATCGCCCGAAAAAATTTGCCGAAAGCCAAGGAAAAGTCGAAAGCCAAGGAAAAGTCGAAAGCGTACTATGATAGGAACTCTCGTCCGGTAACTTTCAAAGCAGGAGATAAAGTATTGCTAAAAAATCCCGCTAAAAAACACAAGCTTTCCCAGATATGGCTAGGACCATATCTCGTGGTACAAGCTTTTACGCCTGTTAACACAATCATACAAATCGGTAAAAGAAGAGTAACCGTACATAATAATAGATTGAAACCATTTCACGAATAATGGCTAATCTTCCAGGAAGGGATTACAATTGCATTTAAGATAAAAAAAAAAGGGGTAAGGGAAAAATTTTGTTTAAGAAAAAGAGAGAATGATCAAACAAATCATTTTATTTTTATAGTAACAAAAAAAAATTTTTTTTTTATTTGCAATCAAACACCGTGCTACCCAGCCTACACAGGCAAGTAACAAAGTAAGTTTAACAACAAAAGAACCGCCTCCACCCCCTCCTCTTCCAAAATCATTAATTCATGTTGAGCAGAATCCAATTACACGTACCCGTCATCTATAGGTAGTTTAACTATTTTAAACATAATAGAAATTTGAAAACAAGATTGAAGATGTGAAACATAACACACAAAAAAATGCATTTATAAACACATACTATATATGCATTAGAAGTAACATACCTATTTATAGATAACTCTAAGAAAGAAAAAATAGGTATAAACAGATATAAATTTATTTTTTTTTTTTTAAGAATTTGAAAACATATTATAAACACATATAATGAATTTAAAAACATATGTATAAACACATATAAAAGAAAAAATATGCATAAACATATATAAAAGAAGAGATATGTATAATCACACGTAAAATTTTTTTTTATAAAAAGTATGTATAAACAAATATAAAGAATCTAAAAACATATGCATAAACACACATAAAGAATTTGAAAACATATGTATAAACACATATAAAGAATTTTTAAGTAAATAAATGAAAACATATGCATAAACACATATAAAGAATTTTTAAGTAAATAAATGAAAACATATGTATAAACACATATAAAAGAAAAAATATGTATAATCCCATGTAAAAAATTTTTTTTTTTAAAAAAAAAAAGTATTAAGTAAATTATGTATACACACATATATAAAGAGTCAAACAGCCATAAGTATAAATGTATATATGTAGGAATTACAAAAAAGAAAGATATATACAGTATGCACATGTAATAAAAATGCACATAACATAGCAGTAATACTAATAATCTAGAAAAATAACGGATATAAATTTGTAAACCGATAAGTCAATTATTGTACCGGCACCCGGCGTTATGTATATACATGCATATAAAAACAATAAATTTCTCGAAAATTATCGAACGATTGAACCATATTCTAATGCGTTATTCCTCTTCTAAGAATAACGCATATTTTTTAAAAAGGGGGAGATTTGTTACATACATACCTCCACCCACAATTTTAAGTGAGCATTGTAACATACGTACATACCTACAACAATTATCAAAGAAATGCTAGCAAACGCAAGCATACATATTTTCATTATTTTTCAATGAACATACATACCTACATCATTTTCATTAAATTATAATTCCACTCGTTACTGACCTTCCCCAATTACTTAACAAGTTGAGGAAATAACTAAGGAGATTGAGTGACGCAATACCCTGCGCGCAAGAATTCGCACGTTGTAATACGATAACCTTGCGCCAGCGGTAGAACCCAGGTGACCAAATGATGGTTCACGATTTGTGTATGAAAAAAATGATATTTATGTAGGTATGTATGTAAATCATGAATATCACGATGAACAAACAACAAGCGATTAGCGTTTGTCGAGATTTATGTATGTACGTATGTAAAAACAAATGCGATAAAGTACTGACGAAACGCTCAGTACGATTCTAGTCAGAGAAAAATATATGTATGTATGTACGGAAGCGACGAGTGCCGCGATTTATTTATAAACAGAAATAAATGAAGTGCAAATGAACTAACATTTTGTACTGTTATATACAAAATGTTTGGTCGGAAGTATTTCATTTATTTCCGTATTAATAAGATTACTCTGTATAAATAAGGTAAGAAATTGTAAAAGAAGGCAGTCGAGTTAAATAAAGAAGTCGAGAGCAGTCGACTGGAAGAAGTGTACAGTAAACAGTTCGTTTGAATTAGGAGTTGTGCTTTAAACAAGCTACTCCATACTAACACTAGGAGTTGTGCTTAAACAAGCTACTCCATACTAACACTAGGAGTTGTGCTTTAAACAAGCTACTCCATAATAACACTAGGAGTTGTGCTTTAACAAGCTACTCCACGCATCTACTCTCACATTAGAGATATGACAGTCGCTGCTGGGAAAAACAAAAAATTAAGTCAAACGGTTTCTCCACAAAGAAACCACAGCAAAGTTTAAGTAGGATAAATTCCTACCTAACAATCCTTTTAATAAAGTTTGGATAAGAAGACACATTGTTCACATAATTCAGTTAATGTTCCATAATAGTTATTTAGAATATTTAAACAAATCACTACCAATGTAACAAAATTCTCAGACCAATCAACAACAATTTCTTAACTTAGTTAACTATACCCACCTACAGTTTGTTCACTTATGTGTACATTCTGATAATTTACCACATTTTATAGCAGAACCGCTGAATGGACTCCGTGGCGGGAGAGAAACGTCCGCTAAAGCCAATCAGGAGCCTAAACGGCACCCAAAACTAATCCTAATATTGAATTAAATCCAATTAAATTATATTACAACAATTCCAAACATCGAACATATTCAAACCGCTGAATATGATTCCACTTATTTATCCATTACCAGTTCCGCGAAGATAATGTAATACAACAAAACTTAGCACTTTATTAAACCAAGTTCAATAAAACGTAACCAATACAAACAAACTTCCGTCACTGAAAGAAATGATCCAATTGAAATATCTCTAAACAAATTCAAATCAGATAATAAATTTAAATAAATTCGCAATAGTACTAGAATAAAAAATACAAAACAATCGAAACTCATAATCTATGCTCATGATGTTGGAATACAGTGATTAACATACATGTCAGTTTCTAAGATACTTGCTAAAATCAGGTTAATGTGGTCTGTTCTAATCTCAGGCACACTGCCAAACCAATAATGAGTAATAGGAATAGTGAACCTATAAGCTCACACCATGGCATCATATATATTTCAATGAAATATAGCATGTTTTTTAGCCCCCAGCACTTCTAGCTTTATGCAAAAAATAATCAGATGATTTCGCTCCTTAAAAATGGGCATAGCTCGAACAATGTCACTTGAAACCGGTAATAGATCTACAGTATACGTAATAAACTCACGTGTTGCTGCCTACTGTGGATAAACCTAGTTTTGTTAAAAGCAGACCTTGTTGTTGAGAGATAGATCCGGGAGGGTAAATAACATAAATCATTTGGTCGTGAGCTAGTACCACTTACAACCTGTGACATGTGCTATGGGTGAGGAGTAGAGCACATTGACTACAAACCTAAAAATTAAGGAAATAATTCATTAAATATTTAAATCATAATGATTGAATGATACATGTATGGTATTCATCGTTAACACTAAAAATATGCATAGACAATCCTTTTAATAAAGTTTGGATAAGAAGACACATTGTTCACATAATTCAGTTAATGTTCCATAATAGTTATTTAGAATATTTAAACAAATCACTACCAATGTAACAAAATTCTCAGACCAATCAACAACAATTTCTTAACTTAGTTAACTATACCCACCTACAGTTTGTTCACTTATGTGTACATTCTGATAATTTACCACATTTTATAGCAAAACCGCTGAATGGACTCCGTGGCGGGAGAGAAACGTCCGGTAAAGCCAAGCAGGAGCCTAAACGGCACCCAAAACTAATCCTAATATTGAATTAAATCCAATTAAATTATATTACAACAATTCCAAACATCGAACATATTCAAACCGCTGAATATGATTCCACTTATTTATCCATTACCAGTTCCGCGAAGATAATGTAATACAACAAAATTTAGCACTTTACTAAAGCAAGTTCAATAAAACGTAACAAATACAAACAAACTTCCGTTACTGAAAGAAATGATCCAATTGAAATATCTCTAAACAAATTCAAATCAGATAATAAATTTAAATAAATTCGCAATAGTACTACAATAAAAAATACAAAACAATCGAAACTCATAATCTATGCTCATGATGTTGGAATACAGTGATTAACATACATGTCAGTTTCTAAGATACTTGCTAAAATCAGGTTAATGTGGTCTGTTCTAATCTCAGGCACACTGCGAAACCAATAATGAGTAATAGGAATAGTGCACTTATAAGCTCACACCATGGCATCATATATATTTCAATGAAATATAGCATGTTTTTTAGCCCCCAGCACTTCTAGCTTTATGCAAAAAATAATCAGATGATTTCGCTCCTTAAAAATGGGCATAGCTCGAACAATGTCACTTGAAACCGGTAATAGATCTACAGTATACGTAATAAACTCACGTATTACTGCCTACTGTGGATAAACCTAGTTTTGTTAAAAGCAGACCTTGTTGTTGAGAGATAGATCCGGGAGGGTAAATAACATAAATAATTTGGTCGTGAGCTAGTACCGCTTACAACCAGTGGCATGTGCTATGGGTGAGGAGAAGAACACATTGACTACAAACCTAAAAATAAAGGAAATAATTCATTAAATATTTAAATCATAATGATTGAATGATACATGTATGGTATTCATCGTTAACACTAAAAATATGCATAGACAATCCTTTTAATAAAGTTGGGATAAGAAGACACATTGTTCACATAATTCAGTTAATGTTCCATAATATTTATTTAGAATAGTTAATACAAATCACTATCAATGTAACAAAATTCTCAGACCAATCAACAACAATTTCTTAACTTAGTTAACTATACCCACCTACAATATGTTCACTTATGTGTACATTCTGATAATATACCACATTTTATAGCAGAACCGCTGAATGGACTCCGTGGCGGGAGAGAATCCCCCGGTAAAGCCAAGCAGGAGCCTAAATGGCACCCAAAACTAATCCTAATATTGAATTAAATCCAATTAAATTATATTACAACAATTCCAAACATCGAACATATTCAAACCGCTGAATATGATTCCACTTATTTATCCATTACCAGTTCCGCGAAGATAATGTAATACAACAAAACCTAGCACTTTATTAAACCAAGTTCAATAAAACGTAACAAATACAAACAAACTTCCGTCACTGAAAAAAATGATCCAATTGAAATATCTCTAAACAAATTCAAGTCAGATAATAAATTTAAATAAATTCGCAATAGTACTACAATAAAAAATACAAATACAAAACAATCGAAACTCATAATCTATGCTCATGATGTTGGAATACAGTGATTAACATACATGTCAGTTTCTAAGATACTTGCTAAAATCAGGTTAATGTGGTCTGTTCTAATCTCAGGCACACTGCCAAACCAATAATGAGTAATAGGAATAGTGCACCTATAAGCTCACATCATGGCATCATATATATTTCAATGAAATATAGCATGTTTTTTAGCCCCCAGCACTTCTAGCTTTATGCAAAAAATAATCAGAGGATTTCGCTCCTTAAAAATGGGCATAGCTCGAACAATGTCACTTGAAACCGGTAATAGATCTACAGTATACGTAATAAACTCACGTATTACTGCCTACTGTGGATAAACCTAGTTTTTTTAAAAGCAGACCTTGTTGTTGAGAGATAGATCCGGGAGGGTAAATAACATAAATAATTTGGTCGTGAGCTAGTACCACTTACAACCTGTGGCATGTGCTATGGGTGAGGAGTAGAACACATTGACTACAAACCTAAAAATAAAGGAAATAATTCATTAAATATTTAAATCATAATGATTGAATGATACATGTATGGTATTCATCGTTAACACTAAAAATATGCATAGACAATCCTTTTAATAAAGTTTGGATAAGAAGACACATTGTTCACATAATTCAGTTAATGTTCCATAATAGTTATTTAGAATATTTAATACAAATCACTATCAATGTAACAAAATTCTCAGACCAATCAACAACAATTTCTTAACTTAGTTAACTATACCCACCTACAATTTGTTCACTTATGTGTACATTCTGATAATTTACCACATTTTATAGCAAAACCGCTGAATGGACTCCGGGGCGGGAGAGAAACCCCCGGTAAAGCCAAGCAGGAGCTTAAATGGCACCCAAAACTAATCCTAATATTGAATTAAATCCAATTAAATTATATTACAACAATTCCAAACATCGAACATATTCAAACCGCTGAATATGATTCCACTTATTTATCCATTACCAGTTCCGCGAAGATAATGTAATACAACAAAACTTAGCACTTTATTAAACCAAGTTCAATAAAACGTAACAAATACAAACAAACTTCCGTCACTGAAAGAAATGATCCAATTGAAATATCTCTAAACAAATTCAAGTCAGATAATAAATTTAACTAAATTCGCAATAGTACTACAATAAAAAATACAAAACAATCGAAACTCATAATCTATGCTCATGATGTTGGAATACAGTGATTAACATACATTTCAGTTTCTAAGATACTTGCTAAAATCAGGTTAATGTGGTCTGGTCTAATCTCAGGCACACTGCCAAACCAATAATGAGTAATAGGAATAGTGCACCTATAAGCTCACACCATGGCATCATATATATTTCTATGAAATATAGCATGTTTTTTAGCCCCCAGCACTTCTAGCTTTATGCAAAAAATAATCAGATGATTTCGCTCCTTAAAAATGGGCATAGCTCGAACAATGTCACTTGAAACCGGTAATAGATCTACAGTATACGTAATAAACTCACGTATTGCTGCTAACTGTGGATAAACCTAGTTTTGTTAAAAGCAGACCTTGTTGTTGAGAGATAGATCCGGGAGGGTAAATAACATAAATAATTTGGTCGTGAGCTAGTACCACTTACAACCTGTGGCATGTGCTATGGGTGAGGAGTAGAGCACATTGACTACAAACCTAAAAATAAAGGAAATAACTCATTAAATATTTAAATCATAATGATTGAATGATACATGTATGGTATTCATCGTTAACACTAAAAATATGCATAGACAATCCTTTTAATAAAGTTTGGATAAGAAGACACATTGTTCACATCATTCAGTTAATGTTCCATAATAGTTATTTAGAATATTTAAACAAATCACTACCAATGTAACAAAATTCTCAGACCAATCAACAACAATTTCTTAACTTAGTTAACTATACCCACCTACAGTTTGTTCACTTATGTGTACATTCTGATAATTTACCACATTTTATAGCAAAACCGCTGAATGGACTCCGTGGCGGGAGAGAAACGTCCGCTAAAGCCAATCAGGAGCCTAAACGGCACACAAAACTAATCCTAATATTGAATTAAATCCAATTAAATTATATTACAACAATTCCAAACATCGAACATATTCAAACCGCTGAATATGATTCCACTTATTTATCCATTACCAGTTCCGCGAAGATAATGTAATACAACAAAACCTAGCACTTTATTAAACCAAGTTCAATAAAACGTAACCAATACAAACAAACTTCCGTCACTGAAAGAAATGATCCAATTGAAATATCTCTAAACAAATTCAAATCAGATAATAAATTTAAATAAATTCGCAATAGTACTAGAATAAAAAATACAAAACAATCGAAACTCATAATCTATGCTCATGATGTTGGAATACAGTGATTAACATACATGTCAGTTTCTAAGATACTTGCTAAAATCAGGTTAATGTGGTCTGTTCTAATCGCAGGCACACTGCCAAACCAATAATGAGTAATAGGAATAGTGCACCTATAAGCTCACACCATGGCATCATATATATTTCAATGAAATATAGCATGTTTTTTAGCCCCCAGCACTTCTAGCTTTATGCAAAAAATAATCAGATGATTTCGCTCCTTAAAAATGGGCATAGCTCGAACAATGTCACTTGAAACCGGTAATAGATCTACAGTATACGTAATAAACTCACGTATTACTGCCTACTGTGGATAAACCTAGTTTTGTTAAAAG
This sequence comes from Dioctria rufipes, assembly GCA_963924295.1. Lineage (NCBI taxonomy): Eukaryota > Metazoa > Arthropoda > Insecta > Diptera > Asilidae > Dioctria > Dioctria rufipes. Next base: position 120,626,131 of record OZ002740.1, read on the forward strand.
CAGACCTTGTTGTTGAGAGATAGATCCGGGAGGGTAAATAACATAAATAATTTGGTCGTGAGCTAGTACCGCTTACAACCTGTGGCATGTGCTATGGGTGAGGAGAAGAACACATTGACTACAAACCTAAAAATAAAGGAAATAATTCATTAAATATTTAAATCATAATGATTGAATGATACATGTATGGTATTCATCGTTAACACTAAAAATATGCATAGACAATCCTTTTAATAAAGTTTGGATAAGAAGACACATTGTTCACATAATTCAGTTAATGTTCCATAATATTTATTTAGAATAGTTAATACAAATCACTATCAATGTAACAAAATTCTCAGACCAATCAACAACAATTTCTTAACTTAGTTAACTATACCCACCTACAATTTGTTGACTTATGTGTACATTCTGATAATTTACCACATTTTATAGCAGAACCGCTGAATGGACTCCGTGGCGGGAGAGAATCCCCCGGTAAAGCCAAGCAGGAGCCTAAATGGCACCCAAAACTAATCCTAATATTGAATTAAATCCAATTAAATTATATTACAACAATTCCAAACATCGAACATATTCAAACCGCTGAATATGATTCCACTTATTTATCCATTACCAGTTCCGCGAAGATAATGTAATACAACAAAACCTAGCACTTTATTAAACCAAGTTCAATAAAACGTAACCAATACAAACAAACTTCCGTCACTGAAAGAAATGATCCAATTGAAATATCTCTAAACAAATTCAAATCAGATAATAAATTTAAATAAAATCGCAATAGTACTAGAATAAAAAATACAAAACAATCGAAACTCATAATCTATGCTCATGATGTTGGAATACAGTGATTAACATACATGTCAGTTTCTAAGATACTTGCTAAAATCAGGTTAATGTGGTCTGTTCTAATCGCAGGCACACTGCCAAACCAATAATGAGTAATAGGAATAGTGCACCTATAAGCTCACACCATGGCATCATATATATTTCAATGAAATATAGCATGTTTTTTAGCCCCCAGCACTTCTAGCTTTATGCAAAAAATAATCAGATGATTTCGCTCCTTAAAAATGGGCATAGCTCGAACAATGTCACTTGAAACCGGTAATAGATCTACAGTATACGTAATAAACTCACGTATTACTGCCTACTGTGGATAAACCTAGTTTTGTTAAAAGCAGACCTTGTTGTTGAGAGATAGATCCTGGAGGGTAAATAACATAAATAATTTGGTCGTGAGCTAGTACCGCTTACAACCTGTGGCATGTGCTATGGGTGAGGAGAAGAACACATTGACTACAAACCTAAAAATTAAGGAAATAATTCATTAAATATTTAAATCATAATGATTGAATGATACATGTATGGTATTCATCGTTAACACTAAAAATATGCATAGACAATCCTTTTAATAAAGTTTGCATAAGAAGACACATTGTTCACATAATTCAGTTAATGTTCCATAATATTTATTTAGAATAGTTAATACAAATCACTATCAATGTAACAAAATTCTCAGACCAATCTGTTAGATATACTGTAACCATATGGGTGTATGCATACCATCGTATCGTAGGCATACCATCGTATCTACCTAATTACATAATACCAACATCATCCACTCTAGTTAACCGTAGAAGAATTAGCAATGATGGAGAGAGATCAGTACTGATCTCTCTCCATCATTGCTAATTCTTCTACGGTTAAGCTTCTCTTATCAGTGTTCAGTGTTGATGTTGGTATTATGTAATTAGGTAGATACGATGGTATGCCTACGATACGATGGTATGCATACACCCATATGGTTACAGTATATCTATCACCTCTTTTTGTCCAAATAATGCCGAACTTCCATTTAATTTCTTTGTTTGCGTAGACTCGCACTTGGACCTTGTCGCCTATTTGATATTGAGGTATGCTTGGAGGGTTAACAGGTGTGTTCCTTTCCATAATATCTTTTCGCAAGTCTCTTTTGACAAGGTCGATTCTTGTTCTCATTGGACGAGAAAACATTAATTCGGCAGGGCTAATGCCCGTCGTGCTGTTTGGAGTTTTTCTTAGTTGCATTAACAATCTACATAATTTTTCGTCGATGGAACCTCTTTCATCCTTCATTGCTCTTAATCCTTGTTTAATTATTCTTACATATCGTTCAGCTTGGCCGTTTGTGGCGGGATGATATGGAGCGCTTCTCTTGTGGACAATCCCATTTGATTTAATGAATTTTTCGAATTCGTAGGATATAAACTGTGGACCGTTGTCTGTAACTACTGTGATGGGAATTCCAAATCTGCAGAATAACTTACGTAAAGATTCAATCGTTGTTGTTGATGTCATTGTTTTACAGGGAATTGCTTCCACCCATTTCGTATATGCGTCTACCACAATTAATAAATACGTGCCCCACACAGGACCTGCGTAATCAATATGTAAGCGTTGCCATGGCTCTTTCGGATACTCCCAGGTATGAATGGATATTTTCTTTGGATCTTCTTTGGTGAGGGCACAATTATAACATTTCCGGCACATCGCTTCTATATCCTTGTCGATGCATCGCCACCAAACGTAGCTTCTTGCCAGACCTTTCATTTTAACCATTCCAATATGAGCCGTGTGTAATTCATCCAAAATTCTTTTTCTAAGTGTTGCGGGTATCATCACTCGAACACCATTAAATATGCATCCATTCTGTAGGGAAAAGCTTGCAATGCTTTCCCCCGATGGAAGTGGTTTACCAGTTTGAAGAGCTTGGTAATATTCTACACATTCCTTATCTCTTTGCGTTTCTCGTTTAATCTCTTGGTGTGTAACAGGAAGTGTTTCAATTTGGTTCATTAGGAATGTGGACTGTGTATCTTGCACGTCACTTTGCTGTTGTGCTTGCTCGAGAGGAAACCTGGACAAAAAGTCTGCATTTGCATGGTCAGTTGTTCTTCTGTACCGGATCTCATAATTAAATCCAGACATAAAGCTGGCGTAATGTAGTAGCCGTAGTGCCGATGAGGCAGGTAGGTCTTTATTTGGATGCAATATTCTGGTCAAAGGCTTGTGATCCGTAATAAGCGTAATTTTTCTGCCATAACAGAATTGAAAAAATTTTCGAAGACCCCAATAAATGGCCGTGGCTTCCTTGTCGAGTTGAGAGTAATTCAACTCAGCTTTGCTTAAAGATCGTGATGCGAATGCAATTGGTCTTTCTTCTCCATTTTTTAATAAATGAGAAATTACCGCACCTAACCCAGTAGTTGAAGCGTCAGTCGCTAATATAAGAGGAAGACTTGGATCGTATTTAGTAAGTGTTTTAGGACTTCTAATTTCAGCTTTTAATCTTACATAGGCGTTCTCGCATTTTCCATTCCAATAGAACTTTGTCCCCTTTTTTAATAAAACATGTAAAGGAGCTAGCTTACTTGATAAATTTGGTATAAATTTTTGATAGTAGTTAATAAGCCCTAGAAAGGTTCGAAGCTGCGATACGTTATTTGGACGCTTACTCTGTATTATTGCTGTAATTTTATCTGGCATTGGCTTGATTCCTTCTTGATCTATAACGTGACCCAAGTATGTAATTTTGTTCAACAAGAACTGGCACTTATGTCTATTCACATGTAAGTCATTGTCGTAAAGACGTTTAAATGTAGCATCAAGATTTGTAACTAATTCGACATACGTTGAGCCCTGTACGAGTATGTCATCAAAAAAGCAAGTAACACCATGCAGATCTTGTAAAATATTATCCATGAAACGTTGCCAAGTGTTTGGACTAACTTTCACACCAAACATCGATCGTTTTACTTTATATGTTCCTTTGTGTGTAGAAATGGTTTGCAAAATTGAACTTTGCTCATCAGTTTCCATGTGCAGGTATGCTTGGTGCAAATCTAAAACACAAAAGTAACGGCCACCTCCCATTTTGGCAAATATATCCTCTATGCGTGGAATTGGATACGTGTCGTCCTTGATAACCTTATTAATTGTCGCCTTGTAGTCAGCACATAGTCTTAATGACCCGTCCTTCTTTACCACGGGGACTATTGGTGTCCCCCATGGAGAATAAGCTACCTTTTCAATAATGTCCGCTTGGGTAAGTCGTTCGATTTCCGCTTCTATTTTCTCCTTCAGCGCGTATGGAACAGGCCTCGGTTTAAAAAATATTGGCTGTATTTTCGAGTCTATTAATGTGATAGAGCACTTTATATTTGGTATTTTTCCCACTCTTGATGTAAAAATTCCGTTGTAAGCTCTGAGTAAATTATTAATTTTTTGTTTACATTCATTTTCACTAATTTCAGTTATATTTCCGGATATTGCGTTTATATTCAGACTTAGCCCCCTTATCCAGTCTCTTCCAAGAATTGGACATACGTTCTGGCCTAGCACATACAGTTCACCTTGAATTTTCTGTCCATTGCACGCAACTTCAACTGTACATACTCCTTTTGGATAGATAACTTCTCCCGTATATGTTTTCAACTTTACTGTTGTTGGTGAATAAATCTTATTTGGTAGAAGTTTCTTCATAGTATCTTCAGATAATGTTGATACTACCGCGCCGGTATCGTATTCCATAACACATTCAACTCCATCAATTTGTACCTTTTGTAAAAATTTTTCACCACCAACTTGATTGCAACTCAATACGCTGTTGATATAAAAATACTTGTCTTCCTCTTCCTCCTCTTCAATTTGAATTTGCTTTTGGCACGCAGCAGAATTACTTGACCTTTGACCATTCCTCTTACTTAAACATACCGCAGCCACATGACCTTGCTTTTTGCAATTCACACATCTCAAGTTCTTTTCTCTACATTCACTAGCTTTATGATTCGGCTTCCCACACTTAAAGCATTTCCCGAAATTCTTCTTTACTTCAGGGTAATTTCCAAAGCGACTCTCCTTCTTTTCATCCTTATACTTATTAGCATTGCCTTTAAATTTGGGACTTTGCGTACCTAAAGCATGTATCGGCTTATGTACATTTCCTCGAATCTCTCTACTTTCACTTTTAGCTGCTTGTATTGCTAGTGCAAGCTTTACAATTTTTTCAAAAGTTGTACCGGCATCTTCCTGTAATAATCTCTCTCGAATGTCATTATCACGTATGCCTCTTATAAATTGTGATCGCAAATGGGTTTCAATTGTTGACTTTTTGCAGCTGTCGCACACAAAATTGCATTTGGATGCAATTCTCTTTAACTCTGCCTGAAAATCACCGATACTTTCGCCTTCATGCTGCATACGTAATGTAAATTTGTGCTGTTCCGCTACCTCGCTGGCCTTTAGGCATACATGCACCCTCAATATATCCACTAAATCTGTAAATTTTTTGCTTTTGGGAGATTCCGGAGCCGTAAGACATGCAAGTGTATGGTAGAACTTTGGCCCTAAACAGTTTAAAAAAATTTGTACACGCTTCTTATCATTTTCAGCAGTGGAATCGTTTAGATTTCTAATTTCGAGGTAATTTTCTACACGTTCGATGTAGGACTCAAAAGTTTCATTCGACTCATCAAACGGTGCTAATTGAATACCCCTACAGTCAGCATTGTCAGCATTTGATTGTCGTTCCCGACCTTGAACCAAGTGCGTTAATACCTCCGAAATTTTCTGGATAGCTTCTTCCATTCTACCAACTAATAAATTGTCACTTCGTATTTTTAAATTGTAATTTAATGTAACCAAATTTTTTTATCCACAATTTGTAGCCGTAAAAAGAATAAATGTATAATGTAATGTTCAGGTCTGTGGTTTACCGTTACCTGTTATCGTAATGTCTAGTACATACACCTAAGTTTCACTTACTTGAGGAATTCCTTTACTGTTTTTATAATCGCCGAATGTCCTCGTCGCCACTTTGTTGTGTCTTCAGGGTTCAAGTAATTAATAACTCTGTATTCAAATGGAAACTATACTAATGTATTTCATAACTGAGTACTTCACAATTCAATGGTATATTATTCAGATTAAGTGATGTTGCTTAAATGGAATGCACTGCAGTACTGATCTCTCTCCATCATTGCTAATTCTTCTACGGTTAAGCTTCTCTTATCAGTGTGAATAACTAGAGTGGATGATGTTGGTATTATGTAATTAGGTAGATACGATGGTATGCCTACGATACGATGGTATGCATACACCCATATGGTTACAGTATATCTAACACAATCAACAACAATTTCTTAACTTAGTTAACTATACCCACCTACAATTTGTTGACTTATGTGTACATTCTGATAATTTACCACATTTTATAGCAGAACCGCTGAATGGACTCCGTGGCGGGAGAGAATCCCCCGGTAAAGCCAAGCAGGAGCCTAAATGGCACCCAAAACTAATCCTAATATTGAATTAAATCCAATTAAATTATATTACAACAATTCCAAACATCGAACATATTCAAACCGCTGAATATGATTCCACTTATTTATCCATTACCAGTTCCGCGAAGATAATGTAATACAACAACACTTAGCACTTTATTAAACCAAGTTCAATAAAACGTAACAAATACAAACAAACTTCCGTCACTGAAAAAAATGATCCAATTGAAATATCTCTAAACAAATTCAAGTCAGATAATAAATTTAAATAAATTCGCAATAGTACTACAATAAAAAATACAAATACAAAACAATCGAAACTCATAATCTATGCTCATGATGTTGGAATACAGTGATTAACATACATGTCAGTTTCTAAGATACTTGCTAAAATCAGGTTAATGTGGTCTGTTCTAATCTCAGGCACACTGCCAAACCAATAATGAGTAATAGGAATAGTGCACCTATAAGCTCACATCATGGCATCATATATATTTCAATGAAATATAGCTTGTTTTTTAGCCCCCAGCACTTCTAGCTTTATGCAAAAAATAATCAGATGATTTCGCTCCTTAAAAATGGGCATAGCTCGAACAATGTCACTTGAAACCGGTAATAGATCTACAGTATACGTAATAAACTCACGTATTGCTGCTAACTGTGGATAAACCTAGTTTTGTTAAAAGCAGACCTTGTTGTTGAGAGATAGATCCGGGAGGGTAAATAACATAAATAATTTGGTCGTGAGCTAGTACCACTTACAACCTGTGGCATGTACTATGGGTGAGGAGTAGAGCACATTGACTACAAACCTAAAAATAAAGGAAATAATTCATTAAATATTTAAATCATAATGATTGAATGATACATGTATGGTATTCATCGTTAACACTAAAAATATGCATAGACAATCCTTTTAATAAAGTTTGGATAAGAAGACACATTGTTCACATAATTCAGTTAATGTTCCATAATAGTTATTTAGAATATTTAAACAAATCACTACCAATGTAACAAAATTCTCAGACCAATCAACAACAATTTCTTAACTTAGTTAACTATACCCACCTACAGTTTATTCACTTATGTGTACATTCTGATAATTTACCACATTTTATAGCAAAACCGCTGAATGGACTCCGTGGCGGGAGAGAAACGTCCGGTAAAGCCAAGCAGGAGCCTAAACGGCACCCAAAACTAATCCTAATATTGAATTAAATCCAATTAAATTATATTACAACAATTCCAAACATCGAACATATTCAAACCGCTGAATATGATTCCACTTATTTATCCATTACCAGTTCCGCAAAGATAATGTAATACAACAAAACTTAGCACTTTATTAAACCAAGTTCAATAAAACGTAACCAATACAAACAAACTTCCGTCACTGAAAGAAATGATTCAATTGAAATATCTCTAAACAAATTCAAATCAGATAATAAATTTAAATAAATTCGCAATAGTACTACAATAAAAAATACAAAACAATCGAAACTCATAATCTATGCTCATGATGTTGGAATACAGTGATTAACATACATGTCAGTTTCTAAGATACTTGCTAAAATCAGGTTAATGTGGTCTGGTCTAATCTCAGGCACACTGCCAAACCAATAATGAGTAATAGGAATAGTGCACCTATAAGCTCACACCATGGCATCATATATATTTCAATGAAATATAGCATGTTTTTTAGCCCCCAGCACTTCTAGCTTTGAAAATAATCAGATGATTTCGCTCCTTAAAAATGGGCATAGCTCGAACAATGTCACTTGAAACCGGTAATAGATCTACAGTATACGTAATAAACTCACGTATTACTGCCTACTGTGGATAAACCTAGTTTTGTTAAAAGCAGACCTTGTTGTTGAGAGATAGATCCGGGAGGGTAAATAACATAAATAATTTGGTCGTGAGCTAGTACCACTTACAACCTGTGGCATGTGCTATGGGTGAGGAGTAGAACACATTGACTACAAACCTAAAAATAAAGGAAATAATTCATTAAATATTTTAATCATAATGACTGAATGATACATGTATGGTATTCATCGTTAACACTAAAAATATGCATAGACAATCCTTTTAATAAAGTTTGGATAAGAAGACACATTGTTCACATAATTCTGTTAATGTGCCATAATAGTTATTTAGAATATTTAATACAAATCACTATCAATGTAACAAAATTCTCAGACCAATCAACAACAATTTCTTAACTTAGTTAACTATACCCACCTACAATTTGTTCACTTATGTGTACATTCTGATAATTTACCACGCTTTATAGCAAAACCGCTGAATGGACTCCGTGGCGGGAGAGAAACGTCCGGTAAAGCCAAGCAGGAGCCTAAACGGCACCCAAAACTAATCCTAATATTGAATTAAATCCAATTAAATTATATTACAACAATTCCAAACATCGAACATATTCAAACCGCTGAATATGATTCCACTTATTTATCCATTACCAGTTCCGCGAAGATAATGTAATACAACAAAACTTAGCACTTTATTAAACCAAGTTCAATAAAACGTAACCAATACAAACAAACTTCCGTCACTGAAAGAAGTGATTCAATTGAAATATCTCTAAACAAATTCAAATCAGATAATAAATTTAAATAAATTCGCAATAGTACTACAATAAAAAATACAAAACAATCGAAACTCATAATCTATGCTCATGATGTTGGAATACAGTGATTAACATACATGTCAGTTTCTAAGATACTTGCTAAAATCAGGTTAATGTGGTCTGGTCTAATCTCAGGCACACTGCCAAACCAATAATGAGTAATAGGAATAGTGCACCTATAAGCTCACACCATGGCATCATATATATTTCAATGAAATATAGCATGTTTTTTAGCCCCCAGCACTTCTAGCTTTGAAAATAATCAGATGATTTCGCTCCTTAAAAATGGGCATAGCTCGAACAATGTCACTTGAAACCGGTAATAGATCTACAGTATACGTAATAAACTCACGTATTACTGCCTACTGTGGATAAACCTAGTTTTGTTAAAAGCAGACCTTGTTGTTGAAAGATAGATCCGGGAGGGTAAATAACATAAATAATTTGGTCGTGAGCTAGTACCACTTACAACCTGTGGCATGTGCTATGGGTGAGGAGTAGAACACATTGACTACAAACCTAAAAATAAAGGAAATAATTCATTAAATATTTTAATCATAATGACTGAATGATACATGTATGGTATTCATCGTTAACACTAAAAATATGCATAGACAATCCTTTTAATAAAGTTTGGATAAGAAGACACATTGTTCACATAATTCTGTTAATGTGCCATAATAGTTATTTAGAATATTTAATACAAATCACTATCAATGTAACAAAATTCTCAGACCAATCAACAACAATTTCTTAACTTAGTTAACTATACCCACCTACAATTTGTTCACTTATGTGTACATTCTGATAATTTACCACGCTTTATAGCAAAACCGCTGAATGGACTCCGTGGCGGGAGAGAAACGTCCGGTAAAGCCAAGCAGGAGCCTAAATGGCACCCAAAACTAATCCTAATATTGAATTAAATCCAATTAAATTATATTACAACAATTCCAAACATCGAACATATTCAAACCGCTGAATATGATTCCACTTATTTATCCATTACCAGTTCCGCGAAGATAATGTAATACAACAAAACTTAGCACTTTATTAAACCAAGTTCAATAAAACGTAACAAATACAAACAAACTTCCGTCACTGAAAGAAATGATCCAATTGAAATATCTCTAAACAAATTCAAGTCAGATAATAAATTTAAATAAATTCGCAATAGTACTACAATAAAAAATACAAAACAATCGAAACTCATAATCTATGCTCATGATGTTGGAATACAGTGATTAACATACATGTCAGTTTCTAAGATACTTGCTAAAATCAGGTTAATGTGGTCTGGACTAATCTCAGGCACACTGCCAAACCAATAATGAGTAATAGGAATAGTGCACCTATAAGCTCACACCATGGCATCATATATATTTCAATGAAATATAGCATGTTCTTTAGCCCCCAGCACTTCTAGTTTTATGCAAAAAATAATCAGATGATTTCGCTCCTTAAAAATGGGCATAGCTCGAACAATGTCACTTGAAACCGGTAATAGATCTACAGTACACGTAATAAACTCACGTATTGCTGCCTACTGTCGATAAACCTAGTTTTGTTAAAAGCAGACCTTGTTGTTGAGAGATAGATCCGGGAGGGTAAATAACATAAATAATTTGGTCGTGAGCTAGTACCACTTACAACCTGTGGCATGTGCTATGGGTGAGGAGTAGAGCACATTGACTACAAACCTAAAAATAAAGGAAATAATTCATTAAATATTTAAATCATAATGATTGAATGATACATGTATGGTATTCATCGTTAACACTAAAAATATGCATAGACAATCCTTTTAATAAAGTTTGGATAAGAAGACACATTGTTCACATAATTCTGTTAATGTTCCATAATAGTTATTTAGAATATTTAATACAAATCACTATCAATGTAACAAAATTCTCAGACCAATCAACAACAATTTCTTAACTTAGTTAACTATACCCACCTACAATTTGTTCACTTATGTGTACATTCTGATAATTTACCACGTTTTATAGCAAAACCGCTGAATGGACTCCGTGGCGGGAGAGAAACGTCCGGTAAAGCCAAGCAGGAGCCTAAATGGCACCCAAAACTAATCCTAATATTGAATTAAATCCAATTAAATTATATTACAACAATTCCAAACATCGAACATATTCAAACCGCTGAATATGATTCCACTTATTTATCCATTACCAGTTCCGCGAAGATAATGTAATACAACAAAACTTAGCACTTTATTAAACCAAGTTCAATAAAACGTAACAAATACAAACAAACTTCCGTCACTGAAAGAAATGATCCAATTGAAATATCTCTAAACAAATTCAAGTCAGATAATAAATTTAAATAAATTCGCAATAGTACTACAATAAAAAATACAAAACAATCGAAACTCATAATCTATGCTCATGATGTTGGAATACAGTGATTAACATACATGTCAGTTTCTAAGATACTTCCTAAAATCAGGTTAATGTGGTCTGGACTAATCTCAGGCACACTGCCAAACCAATAATGAGTAATAGGAATAGTGCACCTATAAGCTCACACCATGGCATCATATATATTTCAATGAAATATAGCATGTTCTTTAGCCCCCAGCACTTCTAGTTTTATGCAAAAAATAATCAGATGATTTCGCTCCTTAAAAATGGGCATACCTCGAACAATGTCACTTGAAACCGGTAATAGATCTACAGTACACGTAATAAACTCACGTATTGCTGCCTACTGTCGATAAACCTAGTTTTGTTAAAAGCAGACCTTGTTGTTGAGAGATAGATTCGGGAGGGTAAACAACATAAATAATTTGGTCGTGAGCTAGTACCACTTACAACCTGTGGCATGTGCTATGGGTGAGGAGTAGAGCACATTGACTACAAACCTAAAAATAAAGGAAATAATTCATTAAATATTTAAATCATAATGATTGAATGATACATGTATGGTATTCATCGTTAACACTAAAAATATGCATAGACAATCCTTTTAATAAAGTTTGGATAAGAAGACACATTGTTCACATAATTCAGTTAATGTTCCATAATAGTTATTTAGAATATTTAAACAAATCACTACCAATGTAACAAAATTCTCAGACCAATCAACAACAATTTCTTAACTTAGTTAACTATACCCACCTACAGTTTGTTCACTTATGTGTACATTCTGATAATTTACCACATTTTATAGCAAAACCGCTGAATGGACTCCGTGGCGGGAGAGAAACGTCCGCTAAAGCCAATCAGGAGCCTAAACGGCACCCAAAACTAATCCTAATATTGAATTAAATCCAATTAAATTATATTACAACAATTCCAAACATCGAACATATTCAAACCGCTAAATATGATTCCACTTATTTATCCATTTCCAGTTCCGCGAAGATAATGTAATACAACAAAACTTAGCACTTTATTAAACCAAGTTCAATAAAACGTAACCAATACAAACAAACTTCCGTCACTGAAAGAAATGATCCAATTGAAATATCTCTAAACAAATTCAAATCAGATAATAAATTTAAATAAATTCGCAATAGTACTACAATAAAAAATACAAAACAATCGAAACTCATAATCTATGCTCATGATGTTGGAATACAGTGATTAACATACATGTCAGTTTCTAAGATACTTGCTAAAATCAGGTTAATGTGGTCTGTTCTAATCTCAGGCACACTGCCAAACCAATAATGAGTAATAGGAATAGTGCACCTATAAGCTCACACCATGGCATCATATATATTTCAATGAAATATAGCATGTTTTTTAGCCCCCAGCACTTCTAGCTTTATGCAAAAAATAATCCGATGATTTCGCTCCTTAAAAATGGGCATAGCTCGAACAATGTCACTTGAAACCGGTAATAGGTCTACAGTATACGTAATAAACTCACGTGTTGCTGCCTACTGTGGATAAACCTAGTTTTGTTAAAAGCAGACCTTGTTGTTGAGAGATAGATCCGGGAGGGTAAATAACATAAATCATTTGGTCGTGAGCTAGTACCACTTACAACCTGTGGCATGTGCTATGGGTGAGGAGTAGAGCACATTGACTACAAACCTAAAAATAAAGGAAATAATTCATTAAATATTTAAATCACAATGATTGAATGATACATGTATGGTATTCATCGTTAACACTAAAAATATGCATAGACAATCCTTTTAATAAAGTTTGGATAAGAAGACACATTGTTCACATAATTCAGTTAATGTTCCATAATAGTTATTTAGAATATTTAAACAAATCACTACCAATGTAACAAAATTCTCAGACCATTCAACAACAATTTCTTAACTTAGTTAACTATACCCACCTACAGTTTGTTCACTTATGTGTACATTCTGATAATTTACCACATTTTATAGCAAAACCGCTGAATGGACTCCGTGGCGGGAGAGAAACGTCCGGTAAAGCCAAGCAGGAGCCTAAACGGCATCCAAAACTAATCCTAATATTGAATTAAATCCAATTAAATTATATTACAACAATTCCAAACATCGAACATATTCAAACCGCTGAATATGATTCCACTTATTTATCCATTACCAGTTCCGCGAAGATAATGTAATACAACAAAACTTAGCACTTTACTAAAGCAAGTTCAATAAAACGTAACAAATACAAACAAACTTCCGTCACTGAAAGAAATGATCCAATTGAAATATCTCTAAACAAATTCAAATCAGATAATAAATTTAAATAAATTCGCAATAGTACTACAATAAAAAATACAAAACAATCGAAACTCATAATCTATGCTCATGATGTTGGAATACAGTGATTAACATACATGTCAGTTTCTAAGATACTTGCTAAAATCAGGTTAATGTGGTCTGTTCTAATCTCAGGCACACTGCCAAGCCAATAATGAGTAATAGGAATAGTGCACCTATAAGCTCACATCATGGCATCATATATATTTCAATGAAATATAGCATCTTTTTTAGCCCCCAGCACTTCTAGCTTTATGCAAAAAATAATCAGATGATTTCGCTCCTTAAAAATGGGCATAGCTCGAACAATGTCACTTGAAACCGGTAATAGATCTGCAGTATTCGTAATAAACTCACGTATTACTGCCTACTGTGTATAAACCTAGTTTTTTTAAAAGCAGCCCTTGTTGTTGAGAGATAGATCCGGGAGGGTAAATAACATAAATAATTTGGTCGTGAGCTAGTACCACTTACAACCTGTGGCATGTGCTATGGGTGAGGAGTAGAACACATTGACTACAAACCTAAAAATAAAGGAAATAATTCATTAAATATTTAAATCATAATGATTGAATGATACATGTATGGTATTCATCGTTAACACTAAAAATATGCATAGACAATCCTTTTAATAAAGTTTGGATAAGAAGACACATTGTTCACATAATTCAGTTAATGTTCCATAATAGTTATTTAGAATATTTAATACAAATCACTATCAATGTAACAAAATTCTCAGACCAATCAACAACAATTTCTTAACTTAGTTAACTATACCCACCTACAATTTGTTCACTTATGTGTACATTCTGATAATTTACCACATTTTATAGCAAAACCGCTGAATGGACTCCGTGGCGGGAGAGAAACCCCCGGTAAAGCCAAGCAGGAGCTTAAATGGCACCCAAAACTAATCCTAATATTGAATTAAATCCAATTAAATTATATTACAACAATTCCAAACATCGAACATATTCAAACCGCTGAATATGATTCCACTTATTTATCCATTACCAGTTCCGCGAAGATAATGTAATACAACAAAACTTAGCACTTTATAAAACCAAGTTCAATAAAACGTAACAAATACAAACAAACTTCCGTCACTGAAAGAAATGATCCAATTGAAATATCTCTAAACAAATTCAAGTCAGATAATAAATTTAAATAAATTCGCAATAGTACTACAATAAAAAATACAAAACAATCGAAACTCATAATCTATGCTCATGATGTTGGAATACAGTGATTAACATACATGTCAGTTTCTAAGATACTTGCTAAAATCAGGTTAATGTGGTCTGGTCTAATCTCAGGCACACTGCCAAACCAATAATGAGTAATAGGAATAGTGCACCTATAAGCTCACACCATGGCATCATATATATTTCTATGAAATATAGCATGTTTTTTAGCCCCCAGCACTTCTAGCTTTATGCAAAAAATAATCAGATGATTTCGCTCCTTAAAAATGGGCATAGCTCGAACAATGTCACTTGAAACCGGTAATAGATCTACAGTATACGTAATAAACTCACGTATTGCTGCTAACTGTGGATAAACCTAGTTTTGTTAAAAGCAGACCTTGTTGTTGAGAGATAGATCCGGGAGGGTAAATAACATAAATAATTTGGTCGTGAGCTAGTACCACTTACAACCTGTGGCATGTGCTATGGGTGAGGAGTAGAGCACATTGACTACAAACCTAAAAATAAAGGAAATAATTCATTAAATATTTAAATCATAATGATTGAATGATACATGTATGGTATTCATCGTTAACACTAAAAATATGCATAGACAATCCTTTTAATAAAGTTTGGATAAGAAGACACATTGTTCACATAATTCAGTTAATGTTCCATAATAATTATTTAGAATATTTAAACAAATCACTACCAATGTAACAAAATTCTCAGACCAATCAACAACAATTTCTTAACTTAGTTAACTATACCCACCTACAGTTTGTTCACTTATGTGTACATTCGGATAATTTACCACATTTTATAGCAAAACCGCTGAATG
>OZ002740.1:121242042-121461836 GCA_963924295.1 Dioctria rufipes
TATATTGCAACACCATTTAGTCCATTTTTATACCCTACATGTAATCATTGGGGTATACTAAGTTTGTCATTCCGTTTGTAACACCTCGAAATAATGATGGTAGTGCAAAATGGATTGGACACCTATTCATAATATTAAAAGTTATTTTGATTTTTGCAAGTCCGTCCGTCCGTCCGTCCATCCGTCTTTGCGCACGATAACTCGAGAACGAGTATATATAGAGAGCTGAAATTTTGTACACGGACTTTAGAAAAAAAAAGTAAAATTAAGTTCGAAAATGAGACAAATCGGGAAACTCCTTCGTGGGGTTGCCACATAAAAATTTCGTTTTCCGCTATAAATTTGGACACTGCCTGAGACCGCGTCGACGTGGAGAGCTGAAATTTCGTATTTGATGTTTTTGCTACACTAGCAAATAAAATGTCAAAAATGGACTAGATCGGGAAACTCCTTCTTGGTGTTGCCATATAAAAATTTAGGTTTTTTACGTATACTTTGAAAACGATCAGTCCAAGACATTTTCATTGTACAAAAAACTTCTGCAGAATACGAAAACCTATAAAATTGGTTATAATAATTTTTTCTGTGCGACAAACCGTTCTAGAAATATATGTGAAAAACGACTTCAAAATCAAACTTGAATAGATCGGTGACAATACGAAATTTAATACGGGCATTCATCTAGGTTATCATAAGAATTGGTCTTAGACCGATTTGTCTCATTTTCGAACTTAATTTTAATTTTTAATTTTAAAGTCCGTGTACAAAATATCAGCTCTCAAAGTATACGCGTTCTCGAGTTATCGTGCACACAGACGGACAGACGGACGGACGAACGGACGGACGTGTAAAAATCAAAATGACTTTTCATATTATGCGTGCGTGTCCAATTCATTTTGCTCTACCATCATTATTTCGAGGTGTTACAAACGCAATGACAAACTTAGTATATATTATAATAATAACAAAACCATAAAAGATATTGCTAGTATAAATGGATACAGAGAGAGCGTAATTGAAAAAATGGTGCAAAGACACTCAAAACGTATTAGAAAAAATGAAAGAACGACCTTCTATCAACAGCGAAAACCGATTAGAAAAAGAGCAACATTTGGATATAATCCAGCTATCACCAACCAATTAACAAATATTTTCGATAAATACCATATACGTTTAGTATACAACAATAATAACAAACTAAAAGCTCTACTGGGGAACACCAAAGACAAAATAGACAACACAGAGAAATCAGGCATTTACTCGATTACTTGTGGGGATAGCGACAAAGTATATATAGGTCAAACGAGAAGAAAAATAAAAACAGGATATAAAGAACATATCTCGCAGCTAAAATCCGTTCAACCAATATCAGCTGTAGCCTTGCATATGATCACAGAAGACCACCAACACATTAACATTAACAACCTGGACCTAAAAAAGTCCGTACAAAATCAGTACAAATTGGATGCATGGGAGAGCGTGTACATGAAGAAATTCAACAACAAATTAATAAACATTGACCAGCCACCAATAGCTTCATCTCTTTTTAGCGTTATAAAGCCAGTTGCAATAAATTAAACAAATTTGTTTTTTTTTGCGTTTGTATGTTTTTAATAATTTTTGACGACAGCAACTAAGTGTAAGTAATTGTAATTGTAATCACAGATTAGAACTTTAGCTTCATTTAGAGTCTTCTTTACATACACAGCTTACTTTATTTAACAATTTTAATGACAATAATTGTATTTGCCAATACTAATGAACTCTTACGTAAAGAATCACATACTATAGTGTCAGTTTTCACTTCAAGTTTAATAGGAAGCTACTGAAGATGGACGACTAGGTCCGAAATGCATTTAGAGCAATTAAAGGTGGTTTTATTGAAAAACGTAAATTTCTCGTTTTTTATTTCTTGAATGTAAAAAATAGCTCTACGGTATTCCATATTGTGAAATACCAAGAATTATTGTTGAAAAACCTCTCTATCCTCAACGTGTGACTGTTTGGTGCGGTTTATGGACCGCGGGGTCATTGGACCTTACTTTTCGAAAATGAGGCTGGAGCAACAGTTACGGTGAATGGATTGCGCTATCGACAGGTGATTAATGATTTTTTATGGCCGGAATTGGATGGTATTGATCTGGACAACGTTTACTTTCACCAAAACGGCGCTACGTGCCATACAAGCAACGAAACCGTTGATCTTTTACGGGAAAAGTTTCCGGACCGTGTTATCTCTCGAAGAGGTGATCACAATTGGCCACCGAGATCTTGTGACTTAACACCTTGCGACTTCTTCCTTTGGGGCCACGTGAAAGAAAAGGTCTACACCAACAGCTCAGCGTCGATTCAAGACCTCAAAGATGGAATTCGTGAGGCTATCGAGGACATAGGGCAGCCACTTTGCGATTTGGTTATGGAAAATTTCATGAAAAGGATATGGTCCTGTAGGCGTGGTCGTGGTGGTCATTTGGCTGATGTTATTTTCCACTATTAACGGCATACATTCCTCTTTATAATGGAATAAAGATCCGATCATTTATCTCAAAAAATGGTATTTTTCTTGGAATATCAAAATAACACCTCTTATTGGAAAAACTCTTTATATATTTATAAACATATACATACATAGAATTAACTTACATTACTAAAGAATGACAGTTAGGTTATCACAGAGAACTGTTGTAGATAGTTTGGATCACAGCGGGATGAACTGAGACTGATTGTAACTCTTGTATCATTTAGAATAAATTATTTTGTGTTTAAGTAAATGGTCGGCTGATATTCTTTTATTAATAAATCCCTGAACAAGTACATAATAGAGCGACTTTGGTTTCTGCTATTATTAATTGTAATCTAGAGTTCTCATGTACTTTTAGGTATCGAACGGCTGAGTATGAATTATTAGAGGCGTCACAAAAACAGTTTAACACAATATCAGTTGTATTAGGCTGGTAGCCTAGCCAATGTGGGATCTGGATATCCCGTATATTGTGTAGCTGGTCTTTGAAATTATTCCGCTCTCTTGATATTGCTGCGCATACAAAATCGTCCCAGTCACTTTTTGAGAGCGAAAGATTTTGAATTAGAATTTTGGTTGTAATTATACAATGAGCTAGCCATCCCAATTAGTCAAAAAGAGACGAAACTTCGGATGAAATGATTCGTTTTGTGTATAAAGTTTTTGGCTCAGGAATACTGACTTTGAATGAGAAACGGTCTGTAGTCGGATACCACCGTATACTCGGCTTTCAGTTGTTGATTTTCGCTTTACTGTGTGCTCCTGAAGCCAAATCGTGAGCGTAGAAATCGCGAATGATTCTCGTTGTTGCGAAAGGATAGTTATTTGCTTTATTATTAGCTAGCTGCTGTAACGTTTTGGTGGCGAGATATGATGCTCGTGTAGCTCCAAATGTGACCATAGTCAAAGTATAATCACATAATTCTTTATTGCAAGTATTTTTCCATAATATTTTCTGGAAATTCTGCTGCTGTGGCGTCATTTGAATCATTCTGTACATTTTCTCGGTATCTACAGTAAATGGGTCAGTGGTCGTTTAGTGTTTTGCCATTTGACGTACCAGCAGATGCATTGAAAACAATCCGAAGTTTTATGGTGGTACTTTCTCTGAGCCGCGTTATGTGGTAGATTATAGAAAGAAAAGTATTGTCATGTGATTTATTTTCTATTAGTATAGGCGATATAGGCCTCATGTGGCCAATATGAACGTATTCATCTATGAAATCTATGTATTGCTTGTATATAGCTGAATATAGCCATATTTTTTCCCTGTCTAAGTTGTGTTGAGGTTTGGTGTGCCGTGCTCAGTGCAGAGAGCGCACAACCATTGAAACTTGCTTCGAAACTCCGAAATTAGGATTACTCTATATCCCTGAGTCACAACTATTTTAATTATTCTCGACATAATAGGCACTTAAGACTATTTCATTCAGAACTTTTAACAATTTTTGGTTAAATATTTTTGATACACTTCGCGAGACGACTCTTAGATGGGTTAAAAACAATCTCGCTGAGGATCAGCGATATTGCGGTCAGGTACCCGTGAAAGCTTCAAAAAGCTTTTTATTCTTTTTGTTACTTTCTCACGACGTTTAAAAATCGTACGTGAGAAAATGTAGAATAGTTTGGGTGCAAATCATATGCATCAATGCAAAACTGTAATCCGATATGCACTTGTGCGCCCGTCTTGAAATAATGGTTTTAAGAGGGCGTAAATAATTGTGATAATTGTATGTATGTATGTACATACAATTAGATTGGAGGAAGTAAGTAATGTACGTATGTACAGTGTACATACGGAAAGAAGTAAGAAGACACTGTATGTAGGTAAGTATGCATACCGTGTGAGTGGAATGAGTGTCTTATAAAAAATGCAATTTTTGCTAAATTGCATTTTGTTATAATATGGGAATGCATTTATAAATGCATTTTAAATTTTGATTAAGATTTTAAAAGGAAATAGTTTTTCACTTTTAAGGGTTATTTATGAGGTACATCAATATATTGTATGGGACAATATATTGATGTATTGACCTTATGGTTGTGATTCGGGGCATTGGGCACCTGAGTCACAACATCCCTCCCCCCCTGGGGAAAAGAAAGTTTTATTCTCTTCGGGTATATACTTACTTTCTCTGGAAGAAGAGGCCTTTGAGCGCAATGCTAAGTAATTATTTTATAGGTAATTAAACCGTATACATGCATAACTATAATAAACTTGGTATAGGTAAAGCATACAATATAATGCTGTTTTTATGATTAAACAAGCCATTTTTTTTCTTAGAAAATTGATTTTAGTAACTATAATTTAAATATCCTATTACTATTTATATGTAATTAATAAACTAGAATTGAATGTAAATGAATATTATTAGCTATATAATTACGTTTTTTTTTATAATTTTTAAACGTTTTCAGGTGTTTTCCTTGTAGGTGCTGGAATTATTTCGAAATTAAGTTTTCTTGGTGCCGGAGTAGGCACACTCTCCTGTTTATGTTCAGGAAGTATTTTTTTTTTTAATTACAGGTTATTGTGTTGGATTTGATATACAGATAAACACAAGGCAATTATCAGGTACGACACAGCATAGTGGTGAATAGGGTGATTGTTTATAGGATTTAAAGGCACTAATTCTTGATCTTTTTGGAAACGAATGGATTCGAGAAGTTTATCTAGATCCATGTTGTTCGTAATATTTAAAGTATTAATTTTTATGTGCGATCCTAATGGGGAGGACGTCATAATTTATATTATACTGGAAAATTTGATTGTTGGTATAAAATGGGAATTAAATTTGGAAATTTTTACGCTACGTCCGTGCAAGATAAATTCTTTTCTTCGTGCATAACAAGCGGGATAGATATATAGACTTCCTGTTCCTTTCAGGTTTGTGAACTAATGGAGTTTTAAAATCCTGCGCGACCGTTAAATAAATAAATAATCAAAATAAATTTTATCCGCCAAATGAAGGGCTCTTCTATGCCCTATCAATATTCAATAAGCCAGCAGCACGGTAACGTTTCCTTTCCTTCTCTTCATCTGTGATCAGTGCCACTGCATTAGTACTTGTCACTGATCAGAAATCCGGGTGCACCCAGCTGTGGTCATTGAGCTGCGCATTCTGAGTTATTTAAAACAGCAAATAGGCATAACACTATTTTTGTTTTTTTTTTTTTACCTCGCTGTGTCGTCGACTGCTGCTGGTGGCGCCAAAATATTTGTGTTGTTGTGTGTCGCTTTTTTTTTTTGCTTTTTGTTTTTGCTTTCAGCATGCAGAATTTTATTTTAGATTTCTGCAACATTCGCGGATTAAGAGAAACACGGTTTTCGGTGTACTGCCACCTTAACTCAAGAAATCCGGCAATTCTTGCGCTATGTGAAGCCAAGGTCGTTTCTGATGATGATATTAATCAGTATCACGTGCCTGGTTACAGCCTCGTACCCCTTTTTGTCAGTATAGAGGGATCGCAGTACATATTCGGAATGATGTGGCTTTTACTATTCTTCAAGATTTTCCATCTGCCAATCCAGAGTTTAACTATATCTGGATTAGGTTCAAACTTCACAAGCACATCATTTACTTCTGTTTCCTTTATCGCAGCCCAAATATGACTGATGACGACAAGGCATCCGTATTTGACAATATCTCCAACAATATTGATCATTTGCTTTCTGTTTCCCCCTCTTCCGAAATCGTTCTGGCAAGCGATTTTAATGTTAATAATATACCGTGGCTCAGACATTTTTCTAACACAAGTCCTGCGCGTCGTTTCGTTGAACTCTTCTGTGAGTCATTTAATTTACAACAGCTAGTGGATGCACCAACGCGAATTCCTGATATAGCTGGAGATAAAGCTAATTTACTCGACTTGTTCCTAACATATCATCCGGACAAAGTTTCCATCTCAGTCGGGTCCCCTCTCGGAAATTCAGACCATTGTTTAATCACGGCTCAATTTACCACCTCACACATGTGCCGCCCAACTTCTCCACCTACAAATAGGCTTCTTTGGCAATATAAGAATGCTGATTGGGAAATTCTCAATAAGTATCTTAGAGAAATTGATTGGTCGGTCTGTTTTGCTTCGCGGGGTTTTGATGAATGCACATTAGAATTTATTAACATAGTGAATCTTGGCATGCGTGAATACATTCCATATTCTTACGGCAGATCTCAACAACAGCATGATCCCTCCTGGTTTAGCGATAAGTGCAACCAAGCTATAAAAGCGAAAGAGTTTACTTTTCGTGCCTATCAATTGCCTCTATATCCGGAAATGAAACAAATCTACTAGACTGCACGGAACAACTACAAGTCCATTATCCAGAGAGAAAAATTTCTTTTCGACCAGAATATTAGACAAAGAATCTTGGCAAGCCGCAAAGGTAGCAAAGATTTCTGGTCCCTGGTAAAAACCATCAGGAACTACTTCACCAATTCCTGTATACCTTCACTACTTAATAATGCTGAAGTGGTTGTTGACTCTCTGGATAAAGCTAATATTTTAACTGCTAGATTCGCTTCAAATTCTTGTCTTCCACTCACTTCACAAACACCTGTTTTGTATCGCCCGTGTGAATGTGTACAAGAGAGAGGGATGTGTTCAGGGTCCTTAAGGGGATCAACGTCTCCAAAGCCGCAGGTCCTGATGGTTTTTCGCCCCTGTTAATTAAACGCTGTGCCTCATCCTCCGCTAAACCTCTGCGCAAACTATCCTACTTATCTTATTCGACAGTAAAATTCCCAACTTCAGCCTATTCCCAAGAAAGGAGAGGGTACCGATCCCTCAAAATATCGACCAATTACGATCACTTCGATTGTTTCAAAGGTTTTTGAACCTATCATTAACTCAAATTTAATGAAGTATCTAGAAACTTATCATCTCATCAACGATCGCCAATATAGCTTTCGAGCTGGACGCTCATCTGGAGACTTGCTGACCTTTCTTACGGAATGCTGGAACCGTAGTCTTCACAATTTTGGTGAGACTAAAATCGTTGCCCTGGGTACTTCAAAGGCCTTTGATACATTCTAGCATCTAGCCCTTTCAGCCAAACTTAAAGCACTTGGTCTGTCTCCTCCTCTTCTATTATGGATTGAAAGTTTTCTATCTATTCGCCAAATACGTGTTGTATATTAAATGGTGTTACATCTGAACCGCATCCCATAAGTGCCTCAAGGCTCTGTTATCTCTTCAACTCTCTTTTTAATTTTCATTAATGATCTACTTTCCCTTACTTTCAATCCCATCCATAGTTTCGCAGATGACAGTACTCTTGATTTCGCTTACTCCTTTGACACTCTTGCGGACTCCAGGGGGAATGACGCATGTGTTAAACGAGATTGCATGATTAGATCATTGTGTTTGATTTCAAGATAAATTAATGAACGTAAGTTAATTAGGTTTCTGATTAATCGACTGAATCCATCATTCCACTGATAAAAAAAATATAAGAAAAATAAGCTGATGCGACGGCGAATCGAACCTCTATTGTTCAAATCACAGACAATAGCCTTGCCACTGGGCTACACTTCTCATACTAAAGTGGTGATTGAAAATGAATAAACACCTTTTAACTACACTTAACTTTATTTAAACAATTAATTTTGTACAATTAGTTCAAGGTTGTTTCAACTATTTATAAATGATTTTACAAGTTCAAGCTCACTTTAACCAAAGCACTTCCGACGACAAAAACGATATTATAATATTTGTGAACGTAACCGTATATTGATTTCTCGGCTTTAATACACATAGATTTCAAACCCCTTTGTTTTAATTGCGTTCAAATTTTTTAATTGATTTCAAGTTTTTAATAACCGCGAAACAAGATTACTTGACCTCTCGACTCCCGATTTCAAAGTGATCTCTTCTCCTAAAAAATACCGTATCCTTTTGGCAATGTAAAATCCATTTGAATTTTCCAGAAATTTTATCATTTAAGGTAACGGTCAAATGTTTCCCCTCAAAAATCTATATGTTTTATATGCTATTCCTTTCTTTAAAACTTCGCCTAAACTTATCGATAGATATTGACCTGAAATTTCTACATTGAAATGTTGGTACGAGTGTTAAAGTTCCTAGTCTATTGCAGCAAATGTCATTATCAATGGACTGAAAATCGCTGTCAAATAAATAGGTAAGTAGATTTTTAAGTTTGTCTAAATTTATCTATGTTCATGAGAAACTTTGTGTTATTTATGTTTTGTTTAAATGTTTTGTGATGTGGAATCGTTTTTGTCGTTGGTGAGTCTTGTATAATTTATTTGTTTACATATTAGGTTTTGTTTACATTTTAATTAATGAAATTAATTTATTTGTTTTCAGCTATTTAAAGAGCAAGATTGGATTACTACAAATTGGAATAATCAAAATTTAGATAAGTATTGCGAATACTAAATTTTAAGAAATATACTTTGTGATATAATTTTATTACAGATTGATGATTATGCTGCAACATACTCCCCGCCTTGAAACAATGAGTTTCAATGAATTCATATGTGACTGGCTGTGTTGTTTGTTCTGAGGTACGTTTACTTCTCTCAACAATGCATTGTGTTCTTCTTTACTGATTGATGTCTGTAAGAATATAAATGCTTTCAATTGGGTTGGACTATGATGTTGAAAATTAAGTGAAGGAAACTTGGATAAATGGATTTAAAGGAGGTAATTTAATTGGGATATTGTATTGGAAGCGGACAAAGCTTTGTGATGGGACGTCTGATTGTGTTGTGTTTTGTCTTTAATGTAACGACCCTTATCAGAGAATCCTTTCCGGGATGGGTTTTAATTATTCTTCCCATTAACCATTGTGATGGTGGAACTCGTTCATCCTTGACTAACACCAATTGGTTTTCTTTTAGATTTGGATGCTGTATTAGCCACTTTGGTCGCTGCTGTAGTCGATGCAGATATTCCTGACTCCATCGACTCCAAAATGTTTGGTACAATCTTTGAATATATCGATAACGATCCAAATGATGCATGTTCGTGTCTAGCAGAGTGGGCTCTGGAGGTGTAAGAAGTGGACCTCCTATCAAAAAGTGTCCTGGAGTTAAGGCTGAAACATCCTGGGGATCTTGTGACATCTCAGTCAATGGCCTCGAATTCAGGGTGGCTTCTATCTGTACCAAAAGCGTGTTGAATTCTTCATATGTAAGTAATGCGTTTCCAATAATTTTCTTTAAATGGGTTTTCACAGACTTTACTCCGCTCTCCCATAATCCTCCAAAATGAGGTGAAGAGGGTGGGATGAAATGCCACTTGATACCTTGATTCTCAATTGCTTGTGCAATTTCATGCTCGATCTGGTGGACCATTTCAAATTTATATCTAGTCAAAACTGCATTCGCTCCAATGAAGTTAGAACCACAATCACTATAGATGTCTGTGCACAGCCCGCGTCGTGACACAAATCTTCGAAAGGCGGCGAGAAATCCAGGGGTTGAAAGATCGCTCACAATTTCTATGTGTATAGCTTTTGTTACCATGCATATAAACACTGCTATGTAGCCTTTATAGCTTCTAATGCTTCTCCCTTTAGAACTTTTTAAGTCGAAAGGTCCGCAATAATCGACACCCGTATGTGAAAACGGACGTGCCTTTTGTACTCTGTACTCAGGTAGATTCGCCATCAACTGCTCCCTCGTTTGGGCGTTTTGTCTAAAACAATTAATGCATTTATGAATATGCATTCGAATTGCGTTTCTTGCATTGATGACCCAATAATGTCTACGTAACAATGACAACATTAGTTGAACGCCTCCGTGTATAGTTCTTTTATGAAGCTCATCAAGTATTAGTTTGGTCAAGTGGCTTTTCTCAGGTAAAATGATAGGGTGTCGCTCAGAATATGTTAACGATGAATGCTGAAGCCGACCTCCAACTCTGAGCAGTCCATCATTGTCAAGGAAAGGATGTAATTTGACTATTTTGCTTTGCTTCCCTATTTCTCGTTGCATTTTCAGTGCTCTTATTTCCAAGGAAAAATATTCCGTTTGCACGACACTCAACCAATATTGTGTAGCAGTCTTTAACTCGGCTGTGGTGAGATATTTGAAACTTTGAGATTGGAATTGATTACGCATTTTCACAATCCATCGTTTACAATAAGCAGTGACTCTAATAAGTCGTGACAATGAAGAGAATCTCTCAACCATGTTTAATTTTTCATCCGACGTTCGCACATGAAAATTAGCAGCTCCCTTACGTAAGCCTAACGTTGTTTTGATGCTGGTTTTTCTTCTGGGCCAGTTTTCCTCGGCTGTCTTTAACCATTGAGGGCCGTTCCACCAAAGAGGATGGTTCTTTAACATTTCTGGAGAAATACCTCTACTTGCGCAATCAGCGGGATTGGTTTCAGTTGGTACATGATTCCAGGAAGTTTCTTCAAGTAGATTATGGATATTCGAAACTCGATTGCTTATAAACGTTTCCCAATTAGATGGATGTTTTCGTAGCCATGCTAATACAATTGTGGAGTCAGTCCAGGCATAGATTTTTTCTACATTCAATTGAATGTCATGTTTCACTTGTGTCAATAATTTAACCAGCAAATTTGCGCCACATAATTCTAATTTCGGCAATGATATCGTTTTAATAGGCGCCACTTTAGTCTTTGACGAAATCAGATGAACGTTGATCTCATTATTGATTTGTTGAATTCTGACATACACTACAGCGGAATATGCCTTTATAGACGCGTCGCAGAATCCGTGTAGGTCGATTTTGGTTGATGAGCTTTCTACTTGAATCCATCGAGGTATTTTAATATGTTGCAATTCAAACAGATTCTCTCGATACTGATTCCACTGATCAGCAACATCTGGTGGAATTTCGTCATCCCACTGGAGTCCGGTTAACCATAAAGTTTGTATGAGAATTTTCGCTGTTATTGTGACTGGAGATAGCCACCCAATCGGATCGAAAAGTTTTGATATCTCCGAAAGAACCTTTCTTTTTGTCCAAGTGTATGATACGCTGTCAATATTAACTGAGTAGGATAAGGAATCAGTTCGCGGATTCCAATATAATCCAAGAGCCTTGATGTATTCTGAACTGACTGATAATGGTAGGTTCACTTCACGAAATTCAGCAGGCACTGCTTGGAGTATGGCCTCGTCATTAGAAGCCCATTTTCGAAGTTCTAATCCACCACCTTCCAAGATGGATCGAATCTGTGCTTGTTTAGTTATTGCTTCTTCCATACTGTTTGCTCCGGAGATCAAATCATCAACGTAGAATTCATGTAGGATTGCTTCTGCTCCAATAGGATATTTGTGAGTCTCGTCTTTTGCCAATTGTTGCATTGTTCGAATAGCTAGGTACGGCGCACTTTTCGTTCCAAAGGTTACGGTAATTAGCTTGTAATCTTGAAATACTTCATCTGGTGAGTCTCTCCAAACAATCCTTTGATACTCAGCATCTTGAGGATGCATGCGAATCTGGCGATAGATTTTATGTATGTCTGCCATGAATGCTATCTTGTACCTTCTCCATCGCATAAGAATAGCAAACAATGAGTCCTGGATAGTTGGTCCATTTAAAAGAACATCATTTAATGATTTTCCGTTGCTTGTTCTTCGCGAAGCATCAAAAACTACGCGAACCTTTGTTGATGTACTGCTGGGTTTCAATACTGCATGATGAGGTAGATAAGAACAACTGTAGTAGGTGTTACCACATTCATCTTGCTTACGACATTCTATTTCCTTTGTATTTGTGAGTTCCATGTGATTTAAATTTAAATATTCTTTAACACAGTTTACATATTCATTTTTTAGATACTCATTGTGTTCAAAGCGTTTCTCCATTTGAATCATCCTTACAATGGCCATATTTCTAGATGAACCGAGTTTAACATCAGCATAATTGAATGGAAGTCGGACCTGGTATCTTCCGTCAGAACAACGTGTAAAGTTTCTGATAAAATGTTGTTCACAGCTGCTTTCTTCATCTGTTAACGAAGGTATCGAAGGCAATTCCTCTAGTTCCCAGAATTTCTTTAAGATTTCATTAAACTCGGTGTTGATATGAAAATTTTGCAGATATGTTCGCTGAGAAAAAGAAGAGCTTGTGTTTCCGGATAGAATCCAGCCAAATATAGTTCGCTGACCCACTGGAGTTCCATGAGGTCCTTTACGCACCCCATCTGTAATAATCAACGGATAGATGTCAGCACCTAATAAGCAATCAATTCGCCCAGGTCGATCAAATGTGGGGTCAGCTAATTCCAGCCCTTCTAGATGTCTCCAATTGCTTTGTGTAATTCGTTGACTTGGTAAAACACTTGTGATCTTTTTAACAATAAATGCCTCAACCTGAATGATATCTTTTCCAGTTTCGGTCGGTGATACAATTAACTTTGCGCGTGATTTGATTTGTCCAGCAGTTGAGTTACCTAGCCCATAAACATCGACGTCAACAGACTTACGGGGTAATCGTAGAGTTTGACAAATTTGCTCTGTCACAAATGAAGCTTGTGACCCAGGATCAATGAGAGCTCTACATGTTTGTTTTTCACCGTGTGGTGTAGAAATAGTAATTAACGCTGTAGCCAATAGAATATTGTGAGGTCGTGATGCTTGACTGACCAGAAATGTCTTTGCCTCTGGAGATGCTTCAACATCGCACGATGATGAAACAGATTGATTGAGAGGTCTGCTTCTTCCTATCTGAAAATCAGATGTATTCTGTTCCTTATGCAATGTAGTATGATGGGGTTTTTTACATATATAGCATTTTAGCTTACTAGGGCATTTAGCAGCTAGATGACCTGTTCCCAAGCAATTAACACAAAGTCCTTTAGATTTCACCAGATCTAATTTAGCTCGATGATCAAGATTTAAATATTTCGAACACTGACGAATACTATGTGAATCTTTACAAAGATGGCACGAGAGAGAAGTTGCGAGATGGAAAGTTTGATGGTTCCTCATGAATTTATCATGGTGTATTACAGGTTTAGGCTCTTTAATTTGTAAGCGTTTTTTACCATGGATGGCTTCCAGCGTCCGAAAACGAGCTTCCAAGAATTGTTTGAGTTCATTCCAAGTTGATAATTCTGTTTTTGAGCTCAGTGATTGCTCCCACAACTCTAACGTTTCATATGGCAATCTTTGGCTAATAAAATAAACTAGAATAGGGTCCCAGGTATTTACTGTAATGCCTAGATTTTCAAGAGCAGCCAGACATTCATTGGTTTTATCAAGAAGAGATTTTACACCTTTTGTTGATTCTTGGTTCACAGTTGGTTGATTGAATAAAATTTCTAATTGTGCTTTAACCAAAATTCGTTTATTTTCATACCTTCCAATTAAAGTATCCCAAGCCTGCTCATAATTCGCGCTTGTAATTAAAGTGTTACTTAATAATGCCTTCGCTTCTCCAGCAAGATGTGCCTTTAAATATTGCAGCTTTTGAACTGATGACAAGCCGTTGTTATCATGTACAAGAGACTTGAACATATCATAGAATGTAGTCCACGTTAAATAATCTCCAGAAAATATTGGCAGTGATATTTTGGGAAGCCTGACATCTTCCTGCTTAGGACGTACATGGATAATTTTTATATTGTCTTTCTCAGCTGTTTCTATTGTTTCTACTGGTGGAAAATCTCGTAGAGAATCAGCGTCTATTTTGGCATGAGAATCAATGAAAAATTCTTCAACTGCTGCAAAAAGATCATCCGTAAAATACTTCTCCTTTTTCATACACTCGTCTGTAGCAAGTAACACAATCTCTTGATGTCGTTTTTTAAAATCATTCCAATGACCCACCAAATTTGTTAACCTAGCATTATAATATGGTTGAGTACGCCTATCTTCTCCATCTTTACCATAATTTCGCATAAATTTTTTTAAATCGCTTTCCAAATTTACTTGTAATTTAATTAATGCTTGCATGGCTTTGAGAAAAAATAACAAATTGCATGCAAAAATATAATATGGAACAGACTCACCAGATTTTGTTGCCAGAATATTCTTGAAGATTATGTAGTTGAAGCACTAACAAATTTCCACTGTTCTTTCAATTAATGTATATACACACAGTCAGATTCGAGAAGTTTCTACAGTTCACACTTTGCACAGTCTTATTCAATGTCGGTTCGAAGGACCAATGTTTGATTTCAAGATAAATTAATGAACGTAAGTTAATTAGGTTTCTGATTAATCGACTGAATCCATCATTCCACTGATAAAAAAAATATAAGAAAAATAAGCTGATGCGACGGCGAATCGAACCTCTATTGTTCAAATCACAGACAATAGCCTTGCCACTGGGCTACACTTCTCATACTAAAGTGGTGATTGAAAATGAATAAACACCTTTTAACTACACTTAACTTTATTTAAACAATTAATTTTGTACAATTAGTTCAAGGTTGTTTCAACTATTTATAAATGATTTTACAAGTTCAAGCTCACTTTAACCAAAGCACTTCCGACGACAAAAACGATATTATAATATTTGTGAACGTAACCGTATATTGATTTCTCGGCTTTAATACACATAGATTTCAAACCCCTTTGTTTTAATTGCGTTCAAATTTTTTAATTGATTTCAAGTTTTTAATAACCGCGAAACAAGATTACTTGACCTCTCGACTCCCGATTTCAAAGTGATCTCTTCTCCTAAAAAATACCGTATCCTTTTGGCAATGTAAAATCCATTTGAATTTTCCAGAAATTTTATCATTTAAGGTAACGGTCAAATGTTTCCCCTCAAAAATCTATATGTTTTATATGCTATTCCTTTCTTTAAAACTTCGCCTAAACTTATCGATAGATATTGACCTGAAATTTCTACATTGAAATGTTGGTACGAGTGTTAAAGTTCCTAGTCTATTGCAGCAAATGTCATTATCAATGGACTGAAAATCGCTGTCAAATAAATAGGTAAGTAGATTTTTAAGTTTGTCTAAATTTATCTATGTTCATGAGAAACTTTGTGTTATTTATGTTTTGTTTAAATGTTTTGTGATGTGGAATCGTTTTTGTCGTTGGTGAGTCTTGTATAATTTATTTGTTTACATATTAGGTTTTGTTTACATTTTAATTAATGAAATTAATTTATTTGTTTTCAGCTATTTAAAGAGCAAGATTGGATTACTACAAATTGGAATAATCAAAATTTAGATAAGTATTGCGAATACTAAATTTTAAGAAATATACTTTGTGATATAATTTTATTACAGATTGATGATTATGCTGCAACACATTGAATAACGATCTTAACAATATCGAATTCAATGCATCTAAGGCCCAAAGCTGTCTCATCTCATTAAAACAAGATCATAACTTAACCAGACGCGTTTATTTTGATGGAGCATTAATTTCTGAGTCACCGTCACTAAACATTCTTGGTATTAATATTTCTAGTAAGTTAAACTGCACAGATGACATCTTCTCTGTTGCCAAAATAAGCATCGAAATGTCTTGGATTTCTGAAAAGATGTAAGAAATATTTCAGCCCATCAAATCTAGCGCTCCTCTACAAGTCCTATATTCGACCTAGAATGGAATACATCTCCCATATATGGGCCGGGCTAGTCGCACAGCCTTAGATTCATTGGATATTGTCCAAAAGAGAGCCTTCAAGCTCATTGGCGATTTGGCAATAACTTGTCACATCGACTCACTCGAGCACCGCCGTAATGTTGGATGCCTTTCGCTCTTTTATCGCTATATGCATGGCCAATTTTCTGCTGAAATATCTAGTCTAATCCCTTGTAGAATGGATTCCTGCACGCAATACTCGCGCTGCAAACCGCGCACATCATTTAACCCTTCAAATTACTTTCGGCCGTACAGTAAAATTTCGTGATACTTTTTTATCCTGAAAAGTGCGAATGTGGAACAGTTTAAAATCTTCTGTTTTCGCTCCGGCATACAATCTGGGGAAGTTTAAGAGCGACATACATCAGCACCTCCGCCACTCTCCTCATATCCCATAATCCTTTCCCTATCTTCTTCCTGCCATGCTGTGCTTTGCATCATGGATACGCCTGAGCTTGGCTTAATAATAT
The DNA here is from genome assembly GCA_963924295.1 of Dioctria rufipes. NCBI lineage: Eukaryota > Metazoa > Arthropoda > Insecta > Diptera > Asilidae > Dioctria > Dioctria rufipes. The sequence continues at coordinate 121,258,593 of OZ002740.1, forward strand.
AAAAAAAACAAAAAAAAAAAAAACGTAATATCTATATGGAACCCATAAGGAAAAAAGCCGAGCGTTCTGCCGCGATAATTGCGTCCAGTAATAATTCTATCCGGCGTTAATATGTTACAGTTTGATGCTATCTGTTCTTTTTTTATCAAATTTATCTCGCATTGGTTTATCTTAGTGTTTGCATTTAAGATTGGGGATGAGACCTTGCAGTAAAAATGCATATGATCCAACGTTGCGCAATTGTGGATATATTGGACTGTTAATTCAATATAATGTTCGCGGTTGTAATCTATTAATATGTATTCCTTCGATGGCTGGGTATACCGGAACAATTCGTTAAGGAGTGTCGGTAATGGTATTGCTTGGAATATTCTGTATTGTTCCTTGCATGGAAGTGGGATTCGAAGCTCAATAAATATCTTATTATTGAAGATATTCGCAGAAATTGTACTTAATTTATAAATTTATGATAAAATATTGTCTCTAGAATTTATGGGAACCATCTTTAAATTCGGAAAATCTTGCCTGATATTTAATAAAAATTCCTCTATTTGTTTAGGTGTAGGGTGAAATTTTCCGTGTCGTGAATCTCTTAGAATATCTATTAATTCCGATTGGGTATTTTGGTATCTGAATGTCACTAATGAGACTAGTGAAATGAGTGATTCCAGTTCAATATATATCTTTTATCAAGTGTCCTATTTTCCATCAATGATGTGGGTATCTGCACTGGTATCAGTTTTTTCTGCATAACCAGAAATTCCTTTTCAATTGCGGCTTTAGTTTTGTTGATTCGATTATTGCACTTTTGCTTTTCACAAGGGATAGGAGGGATTTTTGGGTTAAAGTAAGGTTCTGAATCTGCTCCTCATTATCTCGGCATCATCCTCGTTTAATGTGCCGAAAAAAGCCTTCGAAATTGAACCTATAGCATTGAAAACTGATCTTTGTTTTTTTATTTTCGGTTATTAGTAACATATTTTTATATTTTATATTTACTATGATAAGATTTATTTGTAGTAACGTACCGTTACAAGTATGTGTCATTGCTGAACTTCCGTCGAATATCTGGCATGTCGTTGTAATTTGTTGGGTGATGAATTTGATGTTCCTGAACTCAAATCTGAAGTTTTCTAAATCGTAGTAGGTTACGATTTTCCATTTGTTAGTATAGAGAATGGCTATGCCAATTTCCTCAAAACAAAAATACCTGCAGCGGCATTTAGCTGCTTAACTTTTATTCCTGAGCCATATACGAAGGAGACGAAAATCAAAATGAATGATGTATGCATCATTTTGGAAACCTGGAAGATGATGCTTATTTAATCATTTGGAATGAGGGGGATGATGTTGTTATTGCGAGAAAAGTTTGAGGTCATTGTTATGGACTCATTTGTTTTTATTAATTATTTTAATAGTGGAATTTTTGGGGGAATTAATCTCCATTATCTCGAACTCTGATCTTAAGTAGGACTTTATCGCCTACCACAAAAGATTTTTGGACGGAGTTCTTGTCGTATTGCAATTTTGATTTTTCTGGCTATGTCCTTAGCTATTGTGAAGCTATGCTGTAGACGCGCTTTTAACTCGTTTGCATAATTATTACGACAAGCAAACTGTGAAGAAGATTTTAAATTATTTGGGATTTCGACTGGGAATCCGTATAGGAGTTCGCGTGGTGTATAGTTAGTACTCGAATGAGGGGTTGTATTATATACAAACACATAAGATCGAAGATATTCTGCTGAGGTTCTGTGACTTCTTTCCAATGCACCATTCCTTTTGTGGTGATACGGAGTACTTTTAAGTTGTTTTATTCTTAAAAATTTAGATAGCTCGTCGAGCATGCCACTTATGTGTTCAGAACCCTGATCGGTGAGAATACTTTCTGGAATACAATGTCGACAAACTATTGTTGTCGTAAAGGCCTCCGCTCAGAAAATTTTGAAATGTCGTCTTGGAATGTAAGTATGTATTTTTTTCCAGAAAGAGAAATTCAGAGACGTCCTACAACATCTAGATACACTATTTCGAAAGGCTTGGAGCTAATGCTCGATAGAATTGCTTTTTGATTCTTTTAATAGTGCGGGAAATACCTTGGTTGCCTCACGTTGGTAATGAGTGAAAATCTTTTAAAACTCTTTCGATGTCATTAATGTCGGATAATTATTTAATCGAATCTTGATGGAGTTTGATGTTTATTTGTTTATTAGCGAAGATCTGTGTAAAAGCGTTTTTAATAATCATTAGATTCTGCGGATGTAATATAGGGAAGGAGATATTTATTTGTTTTAACTCATTTGCTTCTGTGTAAGAGCAGATTTCAGTTAAAATCTTTTCGATGTCCGATCAATCTCTTTGCGGTCGGCAAGGTAGAATAATTTTTGATATGATTATCTTGGAGTCCTTTTTGTGAGGAAGTTCAGTTTATTTGCTACAAGTGGAGATATCTCTGAGAGTTTTAGTTTATAAGCCAACACTCTTTCAAGTTCCTTATCTTGCAGTGGAAGATGAGTAATTTAGGATTCGCGTTTTTAGTCAGTCAAAGAGAAAAAGTAATCGCAGTTATTATGACTGAGTAATTGTTGATTTGTGATGGAGTTGAATTTGGATTAATGATACTCGTGTTGGGAGTACTCAAATTCGCCTGAGTTCTAGCTTGATTCCTTGTTATCACATTCACGCAGATGGTAGGTTCTTCGAAATTTTCGCTAATATCTGGAATAGCTCTTCTGAGAGCGTCTGCATTAGTGTTGAGCTTGCCTGATTTGTGAACTAATTTGCAGTCATATTGTTGTGTTTTCGAGTGATCTTACGAGTATCTTTCGGAGCTGCGGTGTGTAATTTTCGTTATAATAGGCGAAGCTTTGTTGTTAAATAAATGGCGAAGCCAAATGAGGCTTTGCACCAATTTAATTAATGTACAACTTGTTATTAATAAATGGTGAAGCCAAATAAGGTTTTGCACCTATTTAATTAACGTATACCTTGTTGAAGAGAGTATCTTTCGGAGCTTCGGTGTGTAATTTTCGTTATAATAGGCGAAGCTTTGTTGTTAAATAAATGGCGAAGCCAAATGAGGCTTTGCACCAATTTAATTAATGTACAACTTGTTGTTAATAAATGGCGAAGCCAAACAAGGCTTTGCACCTATTTAATTAACGTATACCTTGTTGAAGACTGAGTAATAGGCGAAGCCAAATAAGGCTTTGCACTTATTTAATTAACGAAAACCTGGTTGAAGACTGAACTCTCTGTACTTTATTCTGCAGTATATTTATATAAAAATTGTCTTACTCTAAGACTACTAATACTACACAGAATAATATATGAAATACCTCTGACTTTGTTTATTTAACGTATAATTCATACAAAGTATAAGTCGGAAGTATTTCATTAACAACTATTACTTAATTTTACTATTTACGGAAGTATGCAAGTCACGGCACTCGTTGCTTTTTATAAATTTATACGTATATCTTACCCAATCCATGTTGCGGGTTTTCAACTCATTGTTTATTTTAATTTCTTTCCTATTCGAATTACACTCAGTACTTTGCGGCTTATTACAAAAACAATTTAGTTACTTACAAACATATGTTCTACTTCTGGTGCAAGGTCGTCGTATTTCAACGTGCGAATTCTTGCGCGCAGTGGTATTATCACATCATTCATTGAAATAATTGAAGTAGATCAGTGATGATTAATTATGTATGTATGTACGTATACCGTTTGTTTTTACATGAAGTGGAAACTGATGTAGGTATGTATGTATACCATGCCGTAAACTTTTTGTTTTATTTCCTGATCGGAATATGTGAAATGTTAACTTGCAATGTACTGATGTAGGTAGGTAGGTATGCAATTGATGTTTTTAGATTGGGGTTTATTTGAGTTTTTATGTATGTAACGAATCTCCCCCTTGTAAAAAAATGTGTTATTCTTTGAAGAGGAATAACGCATTAAAACATGATGAAAGGGTTTTATCTTATTGGCAGCACTTCGTTATTGATTTTATATGTATAAATGATGTCGAACTCCGGGACAAGCATACGGTTAGGTCGTTAAGACTAATAAGTACAAGTTCATGTAATAAATTAAATTAAGGTTAGGAATACGTTACAATATTTCTTATATTAGTACTATAAAGTTATAATATTTGATAGTTTGTTTGGCACATATTAAAAATTTCACATTGTAATTGTTTTTTCTTTTCTTTTTATATAGGGCACGGTTAATCATATTGTTTATACATATTTGTGTGTACATATTTTTCTTTATTACAAGTATTGATAATCAGATTGCTTTCATATATTCTTCTTAATTAATTTTATTAATTAAGTATATTTGTTTTTTTTTTAATGTTTATACATAAGGTATTTTTCTTAATTAATTTTCTAATATTAGTATACATTTATAGGTATGTTGGTTTTTAAGTTGGTCTCTTTTATAAATTAACATTTTTCGTTTCTATAATATATAATTTTGTGATTTAATTGAACCTTTAAATTCAGAACGAGCGATTTGAGGGGCAATGCGTTATTTGTTTGTTGTCATCTCTTCTCATTCATTAATTAGTGGGTTTAATCTGGCTTTGTGAGCTTTGGAGATTTCCTATTGGAAGTTTTGGGAGGTTTGTTTGACTTTTCCAGTCGACACCTTTTCCTGGGGTTGAGTATACGAACGACACTTGGTATCTACTTTGCCTTCGGGTTTTATGTTTTCAGTAATTTTTACTTTAGGTTGTGGATGTGTTTCCGCATCTAATTGAGTTTTTGGATTACCGAAGATTACTACTTTGGGAGCTTCTACTATCTTTTTCTTTTTCTTGTTTTTTATGGTTTTACATAGTTTTATCATTCCGATTATGCAAAGTAATAAAATCACTATAGAACTCAGAGATAAGGAGCTTATTTGAATCAGTTCTGATTTGTTTCGCTCTTTTCTTTGTTTTTCCAGTGTATTTATTTGCTCTTCCAGTTGATCTAAGGAATATGAGTTTTCATTTAGAATATGATTGGCATCTTCTGCTCTTATCATAATTACATGTTTTTCAGCGGTGTTATTAACATTTTTGATGTATTTCTGAATGGTCTCCGTTAGGTTAGTATTCATATGGTGAGGATATTCTGCCTGTGTGATTTTAATATTTTGATGGTCTTCATCTTCAAAATATATAATCTGATCAGCTATTTGGAAGTTACAAGGTTCGTTTAGGATTAGTATTCCATTGCCGAAGAGGTTGGAGCTATGTAGAGTTTTACCGCAGGCAATCTTAATTTTCTGTGTGGTATGAAACGAAAAGAGCCAGGAATTTTTCCTGGTTAGTTTTATTAATAATTGCGGAGCTTGAGTTTGAGCTAGGTATTCGCAGTTACCAGTTTCATTGTACGGATTCAATAGGAAGTTTATCGGGCACTCGTTCACGTAATGCCCTTGAAGAATTGGGTTTATTAGTGGTCCAATGTAAGTGCTTTCATTAAGATTATTCGATAGTTTCTTGTATACTCGGAACTCGGATTGTTTGAACATTACGAACTTTTGTGTTGGTATGTGACTGGCAATAAAAGTGTGTCTTATGTCCAGAACTAGATAATGATTGTTGGGAGTTTGGAAAGGGAGTAAATGGATCTGCTTTAGTTTGAAAGGTGGCATATTAAGAATCGGGAATGTAATTCGTATTACCAAGAGCTCATTCAGTATTCCAGATTTTACCTCCAGAGTTTGTGTTAAGATTGCTAGGTCTTAATTTCTACCAGCTTCTTGTGGATGGGCCTTGTAATAGGCTTCTAACAAAGTGGATGGCGATATTAATAGCGGATGAACTTGATTATTTTTGAGAGCGGTTAATATCTGAATAAAATTGTGCTGTCTTAATTCTATGTCTAACACCTGTAGACTAATTGTAGATATAACCTCTTGGATACGTTGTCGCGTGCTTATTTCTCCATTGACCATGTCAAGCAGATCATTCACGGTCTTTGTTAACTCTTTCTGGTTGGCTTCAAGTTGATTAATAGGTTTCCTTAACTTTTCAAATGAAGACTTGAACAAGGTTATTTGACTTTTTTCTAATTCTAGAAGCGCCTGTGTATCCGTCTCTAAATTTGCAATCTTACTATAAATTTGTTTCTCGTTCGTTGCATCCATAGTTCCTATTCCGTCGAATAAAGATTTTCGATGGCGGATGGTTACCATCTCCCTGATGGTTTTGGTTCTCTTTTTTATGGACCCAATCAGACTATGTATGTAGGTGTTTTGTTCCGTACATGCACTAGTAGTGGAATTATGTACCTCGCATAGTCGATTTATAAGGAAACCGGTGTGTTCCATCAGTGTGGTTTCCGCTTCTAGATCGCTGATGTTTATTTGAGTGAACAAATTCCATGTATCATGAAACAAAAGAATTTGCCCAAGTTCCTCGAACATTATGCCCGCGTTATTTAGGGTCTGGATATTGAAAGGTTCTGCTGTGACTTTTGGTATTGCCGTGAGAATGGCCAAAAAAGTACCGATGAAGATTAGTGTCATCTCTGGAGAAGAAAAATATGTTGTGAAGACAGATCATCGGTGAATAAATGTATAATATTTATAATAATATATATATGTATATATATAGAAAATTGAAAATTACGCCGTAATATTTTTTGTACTGTTTTTATTGCATGAAAATTCTTTGTTTGATGGTAGTAAATATTTTTATAGGTCAAATGGTCTCTATTTTACTGATTTTGCGTTCTTTGCTCTTTGCTGTGTTTATTTTATTGATTCGTAAATATTATCGGGTCAAGCCAATTTAAGTAAGCTCATTCTCCACGTGCGGTTGTAATTGTGTCATGACCTGTAATTCTGTTTATTTTTACAATTTTGTCATGACTTGCACTTGATGTCGACATGAATGGCTTCTAGTGTTGATCGGAGTTATATGGTAATTTACCAGATAAGCAGTTTTTATATATAAATAGAATGTCACATATTTTAGTTTTATACATTGTTAATTTGTGTATTACAAACTGTTCTGCTCTTGAGTGTTTATTTTATTAAAAATATGGAGAAGAAAATTGGTGCTGCTTTTGACAAGCTGATGGCCTTGGCTAAATCGACTATCCAGCCGGAGAGGAATATTGAAGGTATGCCCTTATATCGAGTGAACCAGCCAATCGAGCCGTACGTGCCTCAGGGGCTGCCTGGGACCTCTCAAGAAGTGCCGGCTTACGTACCTGGACCTAGGAGGCTGACTTTAGAGGAATATCACAGGAGGACTAAGAAGAACTGCGGAGATCAGCCAGATATGGCAAAGAAAACCAAGTCGACCGGAGGAAGTAGGCGTGTTAGGCTAAACCGAGAGTTGCATTATTTCAGGCTTAGGCTAGTCTAGCCGCTACAACCGAGGAGCGTGCTCAGTATGAAGATTTGGCCAAGGGAAAATTGAAAGAACTTAACGCCTTCAAAAGGGTTAAAAAGAGAAATTTTAAACACAGAAAAAAAAACAAAAAAAATATGTCTAAATTATGAAATAAATGATTATTTATATATTTATTTTCTTTTTCTTTCATTAAACCCAAAAGAAATTTTTACCATTTTTATCCCTGAATAGGAAGGTTGAGGGGTATTATTTTTCTGCATGAGAAGTTCTTCTTTTGAATTTTTTGAATAGGTGCCTACTATTGCTGCATGGGAATTGCAAAAAAATATATATTTTTTTTTACCATTACTCATGGAATGGTTTTAATCTGTTGTTATGTACTGTAACTCGTCGTTTATCGATTTGAATAACAGTATTAACAGGGGTAAAAGCTTTTACCATGAGATATGGACCTAGCCATATCTGGGAAAGCTTGTATTTGTTGGCCGGATTTTTCAGTAAAACTTTATCGCCTGGTTGGAATGTTACCGGGCGTGAGTATTTATCGTAATAAAGTTTTGATTTTTCCTTGGCGTTGAGCAGATTTTTCCGGGCGATAGCATATGTTTTTTGTAATTTGTACCTATGAATGTGGTAGTAACATTGGTGGTTGTAAATGGGCTCTGGTTCTCTTTTCAGATTTGATGGTATATCCGCGGTAAACCCGAACAGACAATCCATTGGAGTTAGCTTAGTGCCGTCATGTGGGCTATTATTGTATACGAAAGCCGCGGTTCTCAGGAATCGATCCCAAAACTTTGGATTTTCGGACACAATAGCTCTTAAATACTCCACTAGTGGTCTGTGGGCTCGTTCAAGTGCGCCATTGGATTGCGTATGATAAGCGAAAGTCTGTAATTTTTTTATTTTTAGAAGTTTACAGACACGTTTGAAAAGATCGCTTAAAAAGTTAGATCCCTGGTCAGTTACTACCTTTTTAGGAATGCGATAACGAGTAATTATCTCATCGAAGAATATTCCTGTTACCGTTTCTGCTTCGCCATTCGGCATGGCATAACAATCTACGATTTTCGTAAGACTGTCTTGGAATATCAATATGTACTTGTTTCCGGAGTGGGTTTCTTCAAGTGGTCCTAATATATCTAAATAGACTTTCTCGAAGGGCATTTGGGCAGTATCTGTTATGATCATTGGCATACGGTATTCCAGGCTAGCCTTCATTGTTTGGCATTTGGAACATTTCCGAATATATCTCTTAATAGAACTAAGCGTATTCGTCCATTTATATTTTCTTTTTCTTTTTTTGTACGTTTTGATGACTCCTTGGTGACCAGCAAATGCCGAGTCATGATAGTCCTTTAGAATTATTTGAATTTCCTCGGGGTCTGTGATAATTTCAGGTAATTTACTTTGGGAATTTCTATAATTATTGCTAGGAGATAATTCGCCGCGTTCAGATGTACTACTTCCAGATTGGTTGTTTGTAGTTGATTTGTGTTTCATTGAGTCATTTTGGGGAGTCCGTGAACGTTCTTGAATTCTCTGGGGAGTTTTGTGAATTATGTCCTCAATTTCTGTTTCCCTAGCTTGAGCTCGTGCAACAGCATGGCAATGTGCTGGTTTGGACTTCGGTGGAGGCGAAGAACAAGTATCTTCATCGTCTATGTCGGAATCGACACGGTGATGTACCTGGGCCTCTACCATGATCGAATTGGGGCTTGTTTGTTTCAGCTGGGTATTCGACTAAGCGCGTCTGCATGAGTGTTATATTTGCCAGGTTTATATTCAATCTTGTAGTCAAATTCCGAGAGTTTGTGGTGAAACCTTACTAATCTCGAAGTCGGATCTGTTACATTGAATACGCCTTTTGAGGGCTTATGATCTGTGTAAACCGTGAAGGTTCTACCCTGTAAATAACACCTGAAGTTCCTGGCGGCCCATACAATAGCGAGCAACTCTTTTTCTATTGTGGAGTATTTTTGTTCCGCCTTATTTAAACTTCTACTTGCATACGCTATTGGCTTGTCTTTGCCTATTATCCCTTGAGATAAAACAGCTCCCAATGCTTCGTTGCTAGCGTCTGTCGTTAGATTGAAACATTTGGTGAAATCTGGGTAGGTGAGTAGAGGAGGATTAACAAGAGAAGTTTTAATTTCATTGAAAGCGGCTTGGCATTTTTGTGTCCAATTAAATTTGACGTCTTTCCGTAAGAGATTTGTTAGTAGCCTGACTATTTTTGAAAAGTTTGGAATGAACTTGCGATAGTAGTTGGCCAGTTCAAGAAATGATTGAGTTTGTCTCATCGTTCGGGGTTGAGGAAAATTTTGAACGCAACTTGTTTTACTGGGATCTGGAAGTGCTGCTTCGTTTGGGCATTTGTGTCCAAGGTAGATCACTTCCCTGCGAAGGAACTGACACTTTTCGGGTTGTAATTTAAGATTATGGGCTCGAAGTCTGTCGAATACCTTAGCCAATTTCTCGTTGTGATCTTGTAAATTTTTTCCATATATTACAATATCATCGAGATGGACAAAGCATTCTAATCCTTGGAGACCCGTTAGAATGTAATTCATTAAGCGCTGAAAGGTCGCAGGTGCGCCTTTCAGTCCAAATAGCATTCTCTTAAATTCATAATGCCCGTAAGCAGTACTAAACGCAGTTTTCGGTCTAACCCTTGGGTCAACCAGTACTTGATGGTATCCACTTGCAAGATCAAGTGTGGTAAAATACCGTGAATGCCCAAGTTGATCCAGTATATCCACTATCCTGGGAAGTGGAAAGGCATCCCCTATAGATTTCTCGTTGACTTTACGGAAATCTACTACTACGCGCCAACGTTTATTGCCGTCAGGCCCAGCTTTCTTGGGGACAACAAGTAACCGAGAATTTCATGGGCTTTTGCTTATTTGAATAATGTCATTCTCTAGCATCTCTTTTATTTGTTCGTTAATAACAGCCCGATGTGTTTCTGGAAGTCTGTAAATTTTTTGATTTATTGGTAGTTGATTATGCAATATAGGTATGGTGTGTTTTATAGTACTAGTGCACGTTAGTTTATCTCCCTTTAAGTAGAAGAGGTCATTATACTTATAACACAGCTCAAAAATTGACTTTTCTTCTTCGTTATTTAAATTTTCTTCCAACAGTAATTCTTTACGTAAAGCCGCAAGTCTGTCTTGATTAGAGCTTTTAGTATGGTTTACGTTTACTGAATATGGATTGGAAATGAAATTTGTCTTATCACTTTTGAAGTTGTAGTAGCTATTGTTTTGTGCACGAGGGAAAGGTGGACCACATTTATTCTGAAAACTTTGGGAATTACTGACGTCCAAAGGTAAATAGAAAGGCTGTAGGTTATAGTAATTAAGTGGAACTAGCGTAAGCGTTAAGTTCTGCAGGAATACTGGTTCTGTGTTTACGTTCAGAACGGATAACGGTATAAAACTTTTATTCGGACTAACTAAGCAATTTGCGACAAATACTCCTTCTTCTATCTCCTGAGACATACAGATCATTTCTTGATCCAATTGTAATGGTATGCTCAGTACGATTTGAGATCGAGGAGGTATTTTATTAGGTCGCTGAAGCACTACTTCAAATTGCCCACTTTCGTCTTCATTCTCATTTTTCAAGGTACTCGAAATTTCTTCTATTTGAGGTAAGGAATTTTTGCTATTGGGTGCCATTGAAGTGGTAGCAGAAGATTTAAATTGCTCCTCTATTTGATCCCTTGGTATTTCCTCCCCATCTTCTGTGGATGTTTCGAGAGGTACCGTGAACTCAATAGGATTGGTTTCCGTGCGAGGAAACCGGAGTAATTTGTAAGGCCTTCTATATTGCAATTTTTTGCAAGAAAGTCTTAACCTAACAGCCCATCGTGAGAGAGTTGGGCGTCATCTTCTACAACCTGTAGATGGCATGGGATACTGCGACTTAATAAAAAGTTGCCTTGGCAGCTACCCAATGTTTCTCCATCTCCAAATGTAGTTTTCAGAGTGACCTTTTGACTCTGTTCTATACGTTCTGGCGTATCAAGTGCTTCCTGTTTTATAAGACTTACTTCAGCTCCAGTATCCACTATCAGCCGAACGGCTGCGTTTTTGCTTATATCTAGTGGCAAATCTACTATTGAAATGTTTTCCCTTTTTCGGGGATTTTTGTTTTTAGAGGACCCTGAAGTAGTATGATAAGTTTTCTTTAATGTCGAGCCGGGGACTTTTCGGTCGACAGTGTGCCGTTTCCCGAATTTGCAGTTTCCCATCGTTGATTCTGCCGACAGGTGGACACGGTATGGCCCCTTCTGCTACAAAAACTCACATCTTAATTCTAGGTTCGCGATCTGAGGTGCCCCATTGAAAACTGTTTTTTGTATTTGCTCGCTCAGGCGGTGCCTTAACATTTTGTCGACAATATTGGACATCATGTCGTTTCGCTCTGCAGTTTGTACAGAAAGGGGTGCTTTTGCGTTTTATACACTCGTCATACGTGTGCCCCTTGTAGATGCAATAGCTGCAGGTAATCTTGTGTAACAGTAATTTCTGTTTTTCGTCTCTTCTTTCTCCTGTATGATGAAAGGTAGAATTCTGGTATGGAGGTGGACTTCCTAAAGATTTTCTTGTTGAGCTGACTTGGGTCGAGTGCCAATTATTCGGTGAGTTTCTGCCAGTATTAAAGGATACTGAAGCTAATTTTGTCGGCTCCTGTGTGGGAGGTATATGGAACTCAGTCTTTATGTTAGGTTTTCCTAGCTCATTTGTGTAAGTGTATGGAGCAACAGTCTCGTGAATAGGATTACTATAAGCATTAGCATAATTTGTGGAATTATGCCTTAAAAATTTGTCCATTGGAAAATAACTTGTGGGGTTATGAATGTAACTGGCGGGTTGTGGATTATAAAAGAGGCTGTGTTGTAATCGTTCCATGTCTAGTGCCTTTTGGATGAGTTGGTCTACCGAATCTTCATTTAAAGTAAGTAAATAGGCACTTAGATGCGGATTATTAGCACCACTCTTCACTGAAGCCATAGCAAAATCTTCTATTTGTCGCTTCACCATATTGAAATTTTCAGCACCATATTTACTCTGTGCTGCCTCATTACATTGTAACAATAGGCCTTTTAGCCTAGTTGTGAAGGAGTTAAATGACTCGTGCGGGTATTGTCGGCAAGCGATTAATCTATTTATCAGCTCATGGTATGTCTCACGAGGTAAGTAATTACGATAAAGTAATTGTTCAACCTCTTCAAATGTTGTGAGTGAGCTAGATGCGATTAGCTGGTATGCATTTCCTCTGAATCTAGTGGGAAAAATCTGCATAAAAGCTTGCTTTTCCTCCTCTTCTAGGCACTGTTGTACTTGTTTGCAACAGCCTATAAAGGTTTGCAATTCTGTGAGGATTTGGGGACTAAATTCTACAGAAAACAAGGGCACCATTTGTGCTGTCAGTTTAACTACCTTTTCATAATTCACTGGCATTTTGACTGGTTGGTTTCTCTGGAGAATATCTGGAGTATCGTTATTAGAAGTAGGCGAGGTTAATGATTTTTCTGTGATTAGGGCGTTTAAGCTATTTCTTCTTGCTAGAAAATTAATTAGGCTGTGCCTTCTGAAACGTTTACCTGAGCGGTGCTCACGATACCAGTTTACGGAAGGTCGACTTTGGGATGAATTACACTCTACACTTGGGCTATCTGGAGGACTGGTATTGTCAAATGACAATGAATTTATTGCAGTCTCAAAGTTAGAGCATGAAGAACTACGGCCAGTTTTAGGCATGAAAGCAAAATCATTCGAGTTAGACAGAATAGAGGATAACAGGGAATAAGTAGTTTTATCAAAGAAGTTTAATTAATTTAATCAAAGCAAGAAATTTTCTCGAATATGTGAAAGCTGCCTTGTTTTAATCTTTTTCTATTATTAATGAGGAATAACAGTTTTTCCTCTTTTTAACTTACTTAAGAAAGATTGTTGTCGTTTCAGTCAGCGTCATTTAGCCGTACTCTTTGTCGTGTTGTGTAAATGGAAGTCGTCTTTTCCAAATTGGGGGACTTCTTATTTTCTTAGGCTGGGTTCTGTCGCCAGATACCACGGTAAGTAACTCGTAGGTTGGAGGATCAAGGTCTTTCAAGTGTATGTAGATTGACCAACTTCCTTGATCCTACCGGCTGCGCCAAAATTGTTGTGTTTTCGAGTGATCTCACGAGTATCTTTCGGAGCTGCGGTGTGTATTTTTCGTTATAATAGGCGAAGCTTTGTTGTTAAATAAATGGCGAAGCCAAATGAGGCTTTGCACCAATTTAATTAATGTACAACTTGTTGTTAATAAATTGCGAAGCCAAATAAGGCTTTGCACCTATTTAATTAACGTATACCTTCTTGAAGAGAGTATCTTTCGGAGCTGCGGTGTGTAATTTTCGTTATAATAGGCGAAGCTTTGTTGTTAAATAAATGGCGAACCCAAATGAGGATTCGCAACAATTTAATTAATGTACAACTTGTTGTTAATAAATGGCGAAGCCAAATAAGGCTTTGCACCTATTTAATTAACGTACACCTTGTTGAAGACTGAGGAATAAGCGAAGCCAAATAAGGCTTTGCACCTATTTAATTAACGAAAACCTGGTTGAAGACTGAGGAATAGGCGAAGCCAAATAAGGCTATGCACCTATTTAATTAACGAAAACCTGGTTGAAGACTGAACCCTCTGTATTTTATTCTGCAGTATATTTATATAAAAATTGTCTTACTCTAAGACTACTAATACTACACAGAATAATATATGAAATACCTCTGACCAAGCACTTTGTTTATTTAACGTATAATTCATACAAAGTGTAAGTCGGAAGTATTTCATTAACAACTATTACTTAATTTTACTATTTACGGAAGTATGCAAGTCACGGCACTCGTTGCTTTTTATAAATTTATACGTATATCTTACCCAATCCATGTTGCGGGTTTTCAACTCATTGTTTATTTTAATTTCTTTCCTACTCGAATTACACTCAGTACTTTGAGGCTTATTACAAAAACAATTTAGTTACTTACAAACATATGTTCTACCTCTGGTGCAAGGTCGTCGTATTTCAACGTGCGAATTCTACCGCGCAGTGGTATTATCACATCATTCACTGAATTAATTGAGGTAGATCAGTGATGATTAATCATGTATGTACGTATCCCGTTTGTTTTTACATGCAGTGGAAACTGATGTAGGTATACCATGCCGAAAACTTTTTGTTTTATTTCCTGACCGGAATATGTGAAATGTTTACTTGCAATGTACTGATGTAGGTAGGTAGGTATGCAATTGATGTTTTTAGATTGGGATTTATTTGAGTTTTTATGTATGTAACAATATTCCTTAAGACGTATTCTCCATCTCATCAGTCTTGAGGAGTGATCTTTCAGATTCATGAGCCATACTAATGGTTTGTGGTCGGTTACAATTGTAAACGGTCTACCATAAATGTATGGTCTGAATTGCTCAACTGCGAAAACGATAGCAAAGAGCTCATTCTCTATAGTTGAGTAACAAGTCTCCGCACCATTGAGAACTCGACTCACGTTGGCGTTTGGATGACATCCTTGGTCATCAACTTGTGAAAAAACAGCTCCGATGGCGTAGTCACTGGCATTGGAGGTGACAAAAAATTCTTTATTGAAATCAGGATATGATTAAATTGGTGCTGAAATTAATTTATTGCGTAACTCTCAAAATTCTTCATCACAGATTGCTTCGAACTTGAAAGGCGTATCTCTTTCCAAAAGATGTGTAAACGGTTTCACAACCTTTAAAAAGTTGGGTATAAAGCGGCGATAATAGCCGACGAAACCAAGGAAGGCCTTAATATCCTTCTCTTCTTTGGCCTGGGATAGGAACGAACTGACTTTATCTTTGCGTGGTCTGGTTTGACTCCATTTTCAGTAATAACGTGCCCTAAATGCATAATTTTCTTTCTTAGGAAATGGAACTTGTCGGGTTGAAGTTTCAAATTGAAATTACGGAGACGGCTAAATACTGCTGTGGGTTTTGAATTATAATCTTTGATATTGTCTCCATGGACTACAATATCGTCCATGTATCAGGTCTAGATAGAACATTGTTCATGGCTCGTTGAAAAGTAGCAGGGGGTCCTTTTAAACCAAATGGCATAAGATTGTAGTCGTAGTGGCCATAGGATGTGCTAAAGGTAGTTTTCTCCCTGTCCTTCGAGTCCATTTTTATCTGGTGAAATCCACTGGCTAAGTCAAGTGTGGTAAAATATTTTGACTTCCCCAACTGGTCTAATATATCAGTGATATTAGGCAGTGGGTACGCATCGCATATAGTAATGTCGTTAATACTACGAAAGTTCACCAAAACTCGCCACTTTTATTTCCATTATCGTCTGGTTTTTAGGAACCAGGAGAAGTGGAGAATTGCAGGACTATGTGAAGGTCCGATGATGTCTGACTCAAACATTTCATATATCTGCCTGTTTATCTCAGTTCGGCTTGCTTCAGGAAGTCTATAAGACTTGGTATAAATGGGCTGTTTGGCTTGGAGTATCTCGATTTTGTGCGTAATCGCATCTGTATATGAAAGGAAATCCCCTTCTAGATAGAGAAGATTATTGAATTCCCTACCGATATTGTCAATACTCTCAGATTCCTCTGAATTACCGTGATCCAATTTGATAAACTTTTGCAGTTTAATTATTCTGCTTTTAATTGGATCTCTTTCAGAGTCTGTGGAGATGAGCACAAAGTCTTCCAAGTAAACTGGGTTTACTTCGTATGGGCCCAGATCGACATCCTCTTCATTTATATTGAGGATTAAGACTTTTGCCATACCTTTGACTGGTTTGACTATCGAATTTCCAAGAAATAAACCTGGCCTTATTTCCTTCTTGAAACAGACCGATTGATGTTGAATAGAAGGAGTTGGAATTTCGATGATGAATTCTGATCGAGCCGGAATATTAATTTTGTTTAGTTTATCCGAGTCTTTCGGATATTAACTAGGAAGGACATCTGATTCCATCTTTTGTTGAATTTTGAAGGAGTTATTCGAAGCTTGCGAGCCGATAGAATTTGAAGGTGTTATACGATCAAAGAAATTCCTTGCAATTTTATTGGATTTATTTCTAGACTTCACCTTGTGTGAAGCGCTACATTTTGGGGATTGACTTTTATTTGATTCAGCTTTGTGTTCGGGTGTAGATGGTGATACGTTTACATGTTTAGGCTGCTTCCTTTGGGAAGCTATGGAAGGAGATATATATTAGTAGTTACGCTATGCTGGTTCTGGAGCACTGTTTTAGCTTCCAGGAATTCGGCTCAGGTGACGCCACCGTCGTTAGGTGGTTCGAATCCCTACTAAATGTGGGTTTGTGTCTCGACTGTACTGGTTTACGTCTTGCATATGGGGGATAAGAGACCACTTTGGGAATACCACTTTTAACACTCTCCAACATAGGGAAATATCATAGGATTTCGATTTTGTTTCTGAAGTTCGCTTGTTTTTCATCTCGAGTCTTGGTGATACGAGACCACTTTGAGGATACGAGACCAATTTTAGCACCCTCCAGCATAGGGAAAT
This sequence comes from Dioctria rufipes, assembly GCA_963924295.1. Taxonomy (NCBI): domain Eukaryota; kingdom Metazoa; phylum Arthropoda; class Insecta; order Diptera; family Asilidae; genus Dioctria; species Dioctria rufipes. The sequence continues at coordinate 121,275,541 of OZ002740.1, forward strand.
AGCATAGGAAATCGAATTTGTTCCTTGAGTTCGCTTATTTTTTATCTCAGACTCATAGCCTCTAAGTTGACATGAACATTTTTCATCTCGAGTTTTGGGGATACGAGATCACTTTCAGTACACTGCAGTATAGGGAAATAGCATAGGTTTTCGATTTTGCTCCTGGGGCCGGATTCTGTAGCACGGAGAATTTGGGAGATGAGAATTGCGTTTTCTTAGAATTCTTAATTCCCTAATTCTCCATTCCCAATTCACTAACATGGTTGGAGAATTGGGGAAAACGTAAGAAATGTGAAAAAGTGCGAATTGCCAGGGACGATTAAGGGTATCAATTTTGGTTGTAGAGGGTTCGACTTTTTTTTCATATGTGAGGTACATCTGCCTATTATCTTCCACTGTCGAAGTAAATTTAAATTTCTTTTTTGTTGAGGTTGTTTTTGAGGGATGTAGGAGGGTAGGATTTCTCGAGTTTTTCCCGGATAACGAGAGAATGGAGAGTAGCAGGAGAATGTATATGGCATCAAAAAAAAAGGGAGCTCAGCGCGAACAAGATAGGTTTAGGAAAAGGGGCGGGGAGAGTGCGGGATAGAAATGGGAGCTGATTAATGGAAATTAAAAAAAAAATTAAGACAATATCAGGAGCTACAATAATTCGCAGGGGTAAACTCAGGATCTCTAAGCCCAATCAAAAAAAGTAAGAATTCACTTTGGTAATCAGGCATGCATGGGTATTTTAGGCTATATTTTATTTCGATTAACGGTAATTTGCAGATTTGAGCGGCCTCGGCGGTAAATTTTATTCACGGGCGCCTAACTCTATGTGGGAAGGCTGTAGAGTATTGGAATTTTTTTGATAGATTAAGGATTTAGAGTGGGCAGGGTGTTTTGGGGGTTGGGGGTCGTACCACCCCTCATAGGGGGTTGCTCAAACTACGTCATGTTTGGTACCAAATTAAAGAGGGAGGATAGGGTAATCGAGTGGTGTAGTTTGTCTTTGATCGTTTTAACGTGATAGCTGATTTTTGACCGCCGAAAAACGATTTTTTACACTACGGTCATATACACCCCAGTTTCCATATTTTGCATATATTCCTTCCGTTCTTTGTTTCACATCCATTAGTACTCCGTTGGGAACATTTTTGTCATGGGAAGTAAATTTCCAGGACTTACCAGTTCTTCGCAATGATGAGATGAAAATATGTCAATTTTTGTACCAAAAACGGCAAATTTTTCACCAAAGGACTGCTACACTTCTTTTACAGTTATTTCCTAAACGGTTTATCGTATTCAAAAATTATTTACATATTTAATTAGGGGACAAAATGTAGATGCGATTTCATGCTACAGACAAGCTTTACCATGTATATTTAAAAATTTTACAGCATCTCTTCTGTACTGGACGACGACCAAATTGATCAATTTCGCGTGATTTGTAATTTTTAGCGGGTACTTTGAGAGACAAAATCCTTGTTCCTCTGTTAGTATTGCATGGATTTAAATAATTTGTTGTTTAGAACATAGCCAGGATACACAGTGAATACATAACTGAATTTGAAATTCCTATGTACCTAGATACCTTCCAAAACGCAACAAAAGAAGGCAATACATTTTTTCCACTTACTTTTCCACTTGCAAAACACCGGAGAATTAACAAGTGGAATGGAGAATTTGGGAATTCTCTACTTACTTTTCGTCTCACTTTTCCACAAGCAAACACCGGAGAATTAATAAGTGGAATGGAGAATTCGGGAATTCCGTACTCACATCTCAAATTATCTCTCAGTTGAAAATTTTTCGTCTTACTTCCACTTCTCAAATTCTCCGGTGATTGCTTGTGGAAAAGTAAGACGAAAAATTCTCAACTGACAGGATTTGAGAAGCGAGTACGGAATTCCCGAATTCTCCATTCCACTTGTTCCGGTCTTTGCTTGTGGAAAAGTAAGACGAAAAATTCTCAACTGAGAGGAATTTTTCGTCTTACTTCCACTTCTCAAATTTTCCGGTGTTCGCTTGTGGAAAAGTAAGACGAAAAGTAAGTAGAGAATTCCCAACTCCATTCCACTTGTTAATTCTCCGGTGTTTTGCAAGTGGAAAAGTAAGAGGAAAAAGTGTATTGTCTTCTTTTGTTGCGTTTTGTGAAGGTATCTAGGTACATAGGAATTTCAAATTCAGTTATGTATTCACTGCGTATCCTGGTTATTTGTAAAAAACAAATTATAGAAATCCATGCAATACTAACAGAGGAACAATGATTTGTCTATCAAAGTACCCGCTAAAAATTATAAATCACGCGAAATTGATCAATTTTGTCGTCGTCCAGTACAGAAGAGATGCTGTAAAATTTTTAAATATACATGGTAAAGCTTGTGTGTAGGATGAAATCGCATATACATTCTGACCCCTAATTAAATATGTAAATAATTTTTGAATACGATAAACCGTTTTGGAAATAACTGTAAAAGAAGTGTAGCAGTCCTTTTTAAGGTGAAAAATTGGCCGTTTTTGGTACAAAAATTGACATATTTTCATCTCATTATTGCGAAGAACTGGTAAGTCCTGGAAATTTACTTCCCATGACAAAAATGTTCGCAACGGAGTACTAATGGATGTGAAACAAAGAACGGAAGAAATATATGCAAAATATGGAAACTGGGGTATATATGACCGTAGTGTAAAAAAATCGTTTTTCGGCTGTCAAAAGTCAGCTATCACGTTAAAACGATCAAAGACAAACTACACCACTCGATTACCCTATCCTCCCTCTCTAATTTGGTGCCAAACATGACGTAGTTTGAGCAACCCCCTATGAGGGGTGGTACGACCCCCAACCCCCAAAACACCCTGCCCACAAAATTTTTCACCTATATTTTTGTACACTAAATCCTTAATCTATCAAAAAAATTCCAATACTCTACAGCCCTCGCACATATAGTTAGGCGCCCGTGAATAAAATTTACCGCCGAGGCCGCTCAAATCTGCACATTACCGTTAATCGAAATAAAATATAGCGTAAAATACCCATGCATGCCTAATTACCAAAGTGAAATCTTACTTTTTTTATTGGGCTTAGAGATCCTGAGCTTACCCCTGCGAATTATTGCAGCTCCTGATATTGTCTTAATTTTTTTTTTAATTTCCATTAATCAGCTCCCATTTCTATCCAGCACTCTCCCCGCCCCTTTTCCTAAATCCATCTTGTTCGCGCTGAGCTCCCATTTTTTTTGATACCATATACATTCTCCTTCTACTCTCCATTCTCTCGTTATCCGGGAAAAACTCGAGAAATCCTACCCTCCTACATCCCTCAAAAACAACCTCAACAAAAAAGAAATTTAAATTTACTTCGACAGTGGAAGCTAATAGGCAGATGTACCTCACATATGAAAAAAAGTCCAACCCTCTACAACAAAAATTGATACCCTTAATCGTCCCAGGCAATTCGCACTTTTTCACATTTCTTACGTTTTCCCCAATTCTCCAACCATGTTACTGAATTGGGAATGGAGAATTAGGGAATTAAGAATTCTAAGAAAACGCAATTCTCATCTCCCAAATTCCCAAATTCTCCGTGCTACAGTATCCGGCCCCTGGACGTCACTTATTTTTCATCTCGGAGATCATAGCTCTAAACATTCGTGAACGGGTAGGAAGCTTTATTGGTGGTAGTTGCTGGTTAAGTTGATCTGGTCTTGGAGGCTACAATTTGACCTTGAAATCCCCCCCCACCTGTGTCTGGCTACTGGAGGTTTGCTGAGTGCTTTAGTGGAAATATCTGATAATATGACTAGGACTGTCTGAGGTGTGTTGGATTGGGCTACGTTACCTGTACCAAGGCTTGGGTGGAATGTGTGTGGTTTAAGTAATGATGTAAAATGCCCTAAGCCAATTTATATCGGGGCTGTATACTTGTCAGCTTGAGTTTGTTGTTAGTTGGGCTGCGCTACTTGGGGGCTGAGCAAACGTTACCTAAGGCGTGGATGCATGTGTGCAACTGTGTATTTATGTGGATAAGAAATGTTATGAAATTCCCTAAGTGAATTAGTGTAATTAGCATAGGTAATAATTCAAGTTAAACCTAGAATATTTTTGTTCATACCAATTGATTCTAGAAGGTGTCAGTGGGTGTGTTCGATAGCGTATGTCCAAGGATAACAAAAAGGATTTTCTCCAAAAGGTTTAGTTAGTTTAATTAGTAATAAAAAATTCACGTACGTGCAAATTATATTGAGCCACGACCAGGATTGAACCTGCGATTCTCTGTTCTGAGTCACTGACCGTGTCCACTGAGCCACAAGTTTTCTAATATTTGGGGTCACAACTCTTAAATAAAAATCACTTCTTTTCTCTACTAAAATTCAAAAGAAATTTAATTTTTACCGATTTCAATACATAATGAGAGTTTCCAAACTAATTTTACGTTGGTTATAATCAATCCACAAAATTAAACCGCACTTGCACACCACCTCACGAATGACTTTCCTTCTTTTTGCCAATAATAAAAATGAAGGTAATGTTAAAATCTTGTCCGTTCTCTTTTTGTTTCTTTTAACACTGATTTCTAAAGTTGTGAGGGATTACTAGTATTTTTGATTTCTATAATTTTAAGTTCCGATTTCGCGCGCTGCAAGTCTTTCTTTCTACTGCTTGACCAAAAAAATTGCCAGTTTTAAAAATTCTGATTACTTCTAGAACCTGTACCGTTTTTTACGGTACGAAATATTTTAATTTAAAATATTTCCCCTTTTTTGTAGACTTTTCGATATTCAAATTGTCTGTCTCACCTTTCAAAGTATGTCTGTTTCTGTGAGAAAAAGTTTTATGGTAACTTAAATTCGACAAAAATGAACGAATTTAACGAAGAATGGTCATAAGAGAATGATAAAGAAATGTCAAGTCGTGTTGCGGTGTGATTACGTGACGATAACAACTTTGGTAAGTATTGTGCATTAAATTCAGTGTAATTATTATTAATTGTGCATAAATTTATTGTACTGAATCTAAGTCTATGTGTGTCTTAACTAACAAGGTAAATCATCCACCTAACCTACCTAGATAATCTAACACCAATAATATAATCCATCAAATTTAACCTAACTAATCTATTGTCTTACATTTTCTCTTACAGCTAATTAGAATGATCATTTTCAATTGAGGTGAACTTCAGCGGTAGCTCATCAGATAAGTTTTGTTGAATTCTTTCCATGAACTTGATTCTTTGGGTTCGTTTTTCTATTTTTCAGGTGCACTGGACTGTTTATTGATGTAGTGGAACCGAACATACTCCCCGCCTTGGGACCACAGGTCTCAACATTTTGGCTTCCCGTGAATCTCTTGATGATGTCAATTGCTCATCTCCTTAACCAACGATATTGCTTTGGTTGTAGTTTAAGGCGACTGTAAATATGAGCAGAAAGCAAATAGGAGTACAGAGGTAAGGACATTGTTTGGGAATTGGACAGGACAGTAGCACTGGAAGGTGATCAGTGTGATGATGGTGTAAGGTGATGTTAATTAGTTAAATGTCATGCTATCATATATGTATTTTTTTTTTTTTGTCAAAGAAAGCTTGCATTATTACGAGTTCGCGGAATGCGTGCCACGCGACCCGCCGATATCCACCGATTCGATTGGCAATAAGCATATTTTGGTGACAGGGCGTTTCAAAGTAGAATTTTTCGTCTTTAAAGTGACCACACGCACCAAGCCATCGGCACCTGGATGCGTTTCGATTACTTTTCCCAGAAGCCATTGCGAAGGTGGAAGGTTTTCTTCTTTCAAATTACTAAATCGCCGACTTGAAGATTACGTCGTTTTTGCATCCATTTTGGACGCTGCTGGAGACGACAAAGATACTCTGAATTCCATCTTCTCCAAAAGGATTGATATAAATGTTGCACATGTTGCCATCTGTCCAGTCGATGAATGCTGAGGTCGAGTACCGATGGCCCTGGTGGTGTCAATAATACATCTCCAATTAAGAAATGTGCTGGCGTAAGCGCAGAGATGTCATCTGGGTCGTTGTTCACTGGATAAAGCGGCCTTGAATTCAAACACGCTTCGATCTGAGTTAAAGTCGTAGAAAGTTCTTCATATGTGAGTGTGCTGTTTCCAAGAATACGTTTCATGTGAAATTTGGTGGACTTCACACCGGCCTCCCACAATCCGCCGAAGTTTGGAGATCCGGGTGGAATGAAGTGAAATTTCACACCTTCCTTTTCTATGAGGCTTGCGATTTCGAGATCTAATTGATTGATCATCTGCTGTCTTTGACGAGTAAGAATTGAATTTCCTCCAATGAAGTTTGACCCGCAGTCACAATATATTTCGCTGCACATTCCTCGCCGCGCTGCAAAGCGTCTAAAGGCTGCTACAAAGCCTTGAGCACTAAGATCCGTTACGACTTCTATATGAATAGCCTTTACAGCCATGCATATGAATATAGCCACATAGCCTTTGTAGGTTTTAGCACCTCTGCCTCGATATCTCAGTATGTCAAATGGTCCAGAGTAGTCAATTCCTACATGACTGAAAGGTCTTGACATGGTTACTCTAGAGGGGGGAAGGTCACCCATCAATTGTGTTTGCACTTCAGCCCGCTGTTTATAACAAGGTATGCATTTATGCACGTGATGTCGGACTACATTTCTCGCATTTAACAGCCAATATTTCTTGATAAGAGCTCGCATCATGAGTTGTGGACCGCCATGCAAAGTGTCTTTGTGTGTTTTGTCTACAATGAGTGATGTCAGATGCGATTTATCTCTCAAAATTATTGGGTGTTTTTCATGAAAAGATAGGTTTGCAAAGCGAAGTCTTCCGCCCACTCTTAAGAGTCCATCTGTATGCAGAAATGGTGTCAATTTAGCTAACCGACTGCTAGCCTTTAAATTTTGCTGGCATTCCAAAGCCCTGATTTCCTCTTGAAAGTGTTCCGTTTGAAGTTTTCTTATCAGTAAGTGAAGAGCTTGTTGTATTTCGATGGCTTTGATGTGTCCTCTTTCTTTCGATTTGAAACGATAGCAGTACGCAGTAATCCTTAATAACTTTGTTAATGATGAGTAGTTTTCTTCCATTCTATTTGCTGATATTTGCGCACATGTTGCGATAGTCTTCTTCTTAGCTTCGAAGGAAGTGATTGGGATATCTTTCTGCTTTGGCCATGCTTCTTCAGGCATTTCTAACCATTTTGGTCCACTCCACCACATCGAATTCTTCTTTAATTCTGCTGGGAACAGTCCTCTCGATGCCATGTCTGCAGGATTTTCCTTTGAGGGTACGTGCTTCCACATGACTTGCCCGACCAATTCATGGATGTGAGAGACCCTGTTGGCGATGAAGGTTTTCCATTTCGATGGATGCCCTTTCAGCCAGGACAGAACAATTTCTGAATCAGTCCAAGCATATGTAATGTGATTTGATATTTGTAATGCATTTGTGACATATTTCAATAGCTTTGCTAATAGAAATGCACCGCATAGTTCTAAGCGGGGTAATGACACTGTATTTATTGGTGCAACCTTCGTCTTCGCCGATAATATAGCTACCTTCTTGATTCCTTGTAAATCTGTGATACAAACATAGGTAACTGCCGCATAGGCGAGTGTTGAAGCGTCACGAAAGCCATGGATCTCGATGGTTGAATGAGCTTCTGAGAAATAGATCCATCTGGGAAGTTTAACTGTGCCGAGTTCAAGTAACCTTTTTCTAAAATTCATCCATTCGATTTCCAAATTCTGTGGCACAGCTTCATCCCAGTCCAATTTTGCTAACCAAAGGGTTTGAATAAAAATTTTAGCGAGGATAAGACTTGGTGCGATCCAGCCTAACGGGTCGAATAATTTAGCTACATCAGATAGAATCGTACGTTTTGTGCATGTACCAATCTGCTCATTCAACTTTAAGGAATAGCATAGCTCATCACTAGATGGCTTCCAAAAGACGCCGTGTGCCTTTATTTGGTCGGATGCCTCTATGTGGAAATGAAAGTTATCTTCTGTATGCTTTTCAGACATAGTTTTTAGCAGATTCGATTTGTTAGATGCCCACTTGCGTAGATTAAAACCTCCGGACTTTAAGAGATGTATAAGTTGATTCTGCTTCCCTGTAGCGAGTTCTAAAGTGTCTGCACCTGAAAGTAAATCGTCCACATAAAATTCTGATAAAACTGCTCTTGCGCCCATGGGAAAATTTTCCTGTTCGTCCAAAGCTAATTGCTGAAGAACACGCGTAGCAAGATATGGAGCACTTTTCGTTCCGAATGTCACAGTGAGTAGCTTATAATCTTTTATTGGCTCTTCGGTGGACTCTCTCCAAACAATACGTTGGTATTCAGCATGATCTTCTCGAACACGTATCTGGCGGTACATTTTTTCAATGTCCGCCGTGAATGCACATTCATACTTTCTCCAATGCAGTAATAAGCACGCCAATTCGTCCTGGATTGTAGGCCCTTTGAGCAGAATATCATTCAGTGATGTTCCGGTTGACGTCTTTTTTGATGCATCGAAGACAACTCTTAACTTTGTTGTTGTGCTATCCTCTTTGGTTACAGCATGATGAGGTAAATATGTGTATTTGTAAACTGCGGTTTCACTTGATTCTTCCTTACGCCTCACTTCTTGCATGTGTCCAAGTGTGGTGTATTCTTGCAAGCACTTTGCATATTCCGTTCGCAGAATTGGTTCTCTTCTGAAGCGGGATTCCATTTGAAGCAGTCCTGAGATTGCTGCTCCACGAGACTTTCCTAATGGTTTTAGCTCATTCAAATCATTTAAGGGTAGAGCGACTTCATATTGACCATTTTTCATTCGTCGGTAAGTATCAACAAATATTTCCTCACATTTTTTTTCTTCTTCGGTCATTATTTTCTCTGTTTTCAGATCTTCCAATTCCCAGAAGCGTCTAATTTGAGAATCTAAATCTGCAAGAACGTGGAAATTCTTCAAAATTCTTCGTGGTCTATCATTGTCGACAATTTCTCCAGATAATATCCACCCAAACAAAGTTTTCTGTGCGATGGGAGATCCTTTGTTGCCCTTAATGAGTCCTTCTTGTATTATCTTGGAATAAATGTCAGCGCCTAACAATAGATCTATTTTTCCAGGTTCGTAATACGATGGATCTGCCAAATCTAAGTTGTGTAAGTGCTTCCAGTCTTCAGTTATAATTTTTCGAGTTGGCAACAGATGAGTGAGCTTCTTTAACACTAAACCTTCTGCTTCGACTGTGATTGCATCATCGCTTCGAGATTTAAGAACAAGGTGGACCCTAGCGCTAACCTGGCCAGCATTTGTTTGACCCACGCCTGATATGTCAGCACGAATGGCTTCCTTTGGCAAGCGCAATGCTTGAATAATGGCTTCGGATGCAAATGTTGCCTGCGACCCTTGATCTATTAGTGCTCGAAAGACTTGTTCTGTTCCAGGTGGTGCGACAACTCGCACTAAAGCTGTAGCAAGCAAAATTTCACGAGAACAAATAGCATCATTTCCCAGAAACGAATTAACTTGAGATGTCATAATATCGCTATTCTGTGGAACAAATGGTTGGGCTGAAACTGTCATTGAAGGATACGTTTGCGGTTGACTTATATTTCTAGTGCCGGATGGTGAGTGTCCAGCCTGTGATGTGACTGGATTCTGGCTTGTCAGCTGACCCTGACGTGTTCCTAAGCCTTCTCTTTGACCCCTATGAAGTAACGTGTGGTGACGTTGTCTACAATACGAGCATCGTTGATGACTGGGACAATTGGCCAACATATGCCCAAAGCCGAGACAATTTAGACATAGCCCTTTAGATTTTGCTACTTCTTATTTTCTAGTAGCGTCCATGGCAGCGAATTGAGGACACCTTCGTATATTATGCTGACCAGCACACACACAACACATAGGTCCGGTCGCCATATGAAACGCTTGCGTTGAGGACTTCGACTTCGAAAATTGCGTTCGATTTTCATTGTTGCTAGACGTCTGCTTTCGACTTGTAACAGCTTCTAATGTACGAAACCTACCTTCCAGGAATTCTCGAAATTCACTCCAAGATGGCAAATCCCTTTGATTAGCTATTCTTTGCTCCCATAGCTGGTGAGTTTCTGAAGGAAGCTTTTGTACGATTAAATATACCAAAAAAACGTCCCAATTACTTACATCTATTTCAAAATTTTTGAGGGCATGGAGGCACTCGGTTGTGGTGTCTAATAATCCTTTGATTCCTTGTGTAGATTCCACAGTTACGGCATTTTGCGATAAAAGTGTTTTGAGATGGGTATTCACTAATACCTTTTTGTTGTTGTAGCGATCTATCAATAATTTCCATGCCGTTTCATAATTACCTTCAGTAACAAAAACGTGCCGCAATAAGTTATCTGCTTCGCCTCCTAAATGCAGTTTCAAATATTGTAGCTTCTGGACACCATGCAGTGACTTATTTTCATGTACTAAACTTTTGAACAAATCGTGGAAAGCTGGCCATTTCCTATAATCATCATAGAATTTTTCAAGTGATATTTTAGGCAATTTTAAAGATTCAGATTTTTGTGCCACTTGAGCTTGAATCTCAGAACTCGTACCATAGGGAGATGATACTGGGCGCGGATATTCCGTTTCAAATCTTTCTTCGATACGCACAAAATTTTCCAAAAAATGCTCTTCCATTTTGCTGTACACATCATCTTTAAAATACGATAACTTTTCTGCTTCTGTCGATTTAGACGATTTCATTACAAGGAGCTCCCGATGTCTAGTCACCGCATCGTTCCATAGAGCTTGGAAGTCATTAAGTCTCTTAATATAATACTTTTCTGTGCGTCTCGAAGTTCCGTCCTTATTGTAATTTATTATAAAATCTTTTAAAAGCTCTTTTTGGGCTAATTGGATCGCGATTAGTGGTTCCATGTTATTTCAAATTTAAATCAAATAAATACAAACAATAAATAAATAAATAAGTGGACTTACCACCTCCCTTAGCAATTTTATGACTTGAGCATTATTGCCAATCATGCAATCACCAAAATGTCTTAAGAAACTTTTCTTCGATTACACATAAATTGTTTTTCTAGAACCAATTAAAGCTTTGAGCTTTCGATACTGGGGTTTTCAATATGCTCGCGATACTCACAAATCACTATGAATTCTTACTCGATTTTTAAGTTTACTTTTTCACTTTCTTAGATCCTTTCTCTGCAAGGATCCGGCTCGAAGGACCAAATGTTCGACAGCGTATGTCCAAGGATAACAAAAAGGATTTTCTCCAAAAGGTTTAGTTAGTTTAATTAGTAATAAAAAATTCACGTACGTGCAAATTATGTTGAGCCACGACTAGGATTGAACCTGCGATTCTCTGTTCTGAGTCACTGACCGTGTCCACTGAGCCACAAGTTTTCTAATATTTGGGGTCACAACTCTTAAATAAAAATCACTTCTTTTCTCTACTCAAATTCAAAAGAAATTTTATTTTTACCGATTTCAATACATAATGAGAGTTTCCAAACTAATTTTACGTTGGTTATAATCAATCCACAAAATTAAACCGCACTTGCACACCACCTCACGAATGACTTTCCTTCTTTTTGCCAATAATAAAAATGAAGGCAATGTTAAAATCTTGTCCGTTCTCTTTTTGTTTCTTTTAACACTGATTTCTAAAGTTGTGAGGGATTACTAGTATTTTTGATTTCTATAATTTTAAGTTCCGATTTCGCGCGCTGCAAGTCTTTCTTTCTACTGCTTGACCAAAAAAATTGCCAGTTTTAAAAATTCTGATTACTTCTAGAACCTGTACCGTTTTTTACGGTACGAAATATTTTAATTTAAAATATTTCCCCTTTTTTGTAGACTTTTCGATATTCAAATTGTCTGTCTCACCTTTCAAAGTATGTCTGTTTCTGTGAGAAAAAGTTTTATGGTAACTTAAATTCGACAAAAATGAACGAATTTACGAAGAATGGTCATAAGAGAATGATAAAGAAATGTCAAGTCGTGTTGCGGTGTGATTACGTGACGATAACAACTTTGGTAAGTATTGTGCATTAAATTCAGTGTAATTATTATTAATTGTGCATAAATTTATTGTACTGAATCTAAGTCTATGTGTGTCTTAACTAACAAGGTAAATCATCCACCTAACCTACCTAGATAATCTAACACCAATAATATAATCCATCAAATTTAACCTAACTAATCTATTGTCTTACATTTTCTCTTACAGCTAATTAGAATGATCATTTTCAATTGAGGTGAACTTCAGCGGTAGCTCATCAGATAAGTTTTGTTGAATTCTTTCCATGAACTTGATTCTTTGGGTTCTTTTTTCTATTTTTCAGGTGCACTGGACTGTTTATTGATGTACTGGAACCGAACAGGGTGTCTTAGTAATAGGGGTGGACAAATTTTTTAGAATAAATCCTCTACAGGCTATGGGTTTCGAGGTATTAGTGATCTTACCTTTTGTGGTATAATTAATAGTAGTAATAATTCAAGTTAACCCTAGGATATTTTTTGTCCATGCCAATAGTATTAGTACTAGGGGGTAAAATTTTCATCAGAAATCCTCTACGGGCTACGGTTCGAGATATTAGCTATCGTACTTTCTCAGGTGTAATTAATAGTGGTAGCTAAAAAAAAAACAAAAACAACAACAACTATAACCTAAGTTGTGGATTAAAGATTTGATGATATTAATCTGTAGGTATCTTTTATAAACAAGATTGCACCATATGATCATATATCTAAAAGTAGATCAGGCGAAGCTGATTGGAGCAAATGTAGGTAGATATGTTCACTTAGATAAGTAATGGAAATTAGTAAATGTGTAATTTTGCTCTTCAGGTGGAATTCTTTCAATTTTATTCCTTGAATAAACAAATTCGCACAGTCCAGTCATGTAAACAAATTTGCAGTTGAATAATGTAAACAAATTCGCACAGCAGCCGAGTAAAGTAAACAAATTGAGTGATTTATGTTTTTTAATGTAAGATTCCCAATTTATTTAGCTGAAAATAACAACAATTCATTTTGATCTGTAGGATATGATTCCTTAGATGAGTAGTGGAAGTTATAATTGAAAATTTCTTTTGCTGAAAAAAAAACAACAACAACTATAACGTAAGTTGTGGTCTGTAGGTGTCTTTTATTAACAAGAGTGATCATGTTAAGATATGCGATGTGTAAAAATTGATCACGGCTGCTTGGGATGGTAAGACACATGAAATCATTAGAAGTAATGGAAATTAAAGCATTAGAAAAGGTGGCCAGGTGGCTGGTAATTTGATATCTTTTGTAAACAAATATAGCCGAATAAAGCAGACAATTTGAGCGATTAATGTTTTTATGTATCTAGGAGTTTGTATTGAAAGTCTTACATTTCATGAAGAATTGTTTTATATTTTCAACAAAATATCCCAATCAGTCACACTGTTATGATATTTGATTGATCCCCGATATCATAGTTCACATGAAGCTGATAAGAATATGATAATTTTATCTTCATAGTATTGGAGTGATCACATTATTTTCTTACCATTAGGTTGAGAGTGGGTTTAATTAAATGTTTTGATGAAAGAAGGTGGTGTTATGATATCAATGTAATATGATATCTTGTCTTTGATGAGTAATGGAAGTTGTTTGGGAGCTGCGAGGAAGGAATAAAAACCTTATCAGCAAGGTCACTTCATATTTATCTCCCTAAATTATTATCCAAATGGTGTTGTATGAAGGAAGAAAAAATTGATAATAGTGAAGATCATGGTGGAGGTAGAGTGGGTGCTGTAAGTAGTTGACTAAATTGAAAGTTTTCATGGATCTTAAGGTTTAAACTTTTTAGCATCCAGCAGGAATGTTTTGGTTAAGTTAACTCGGTGGCTAGATAAAAACGCGTTATTTCATGTTCATAATTTCATCTTATGGTGAGCATATGAAGGTAGCAGTGTTTGTTTTTTTTTATAAATCAAGCAGTTACGCTGTTATGAGATTTGATTGACTCTTGTATCTAAAAAATAGTTCACATGTAGCTGATAAGAATATGATAATTTTATCTTCATACTATTGGTGCAGGTACATTGTTTACTTACCATTAAGATGAGAGTGGGTTAAATCAAAAGCTATGATAGGAGAACGCTATGTTATGATATTAATGTGGTATGATATGTTGTCTGCGGTGAGTAGTGGAAGTTGTATGGGAGTTAAATCCGAATTAACAATCTCGCTGGATATATATCTCCTATAAAGTGTCACCTGAACGGTAGAGTATGAATAAAGAAATAGTTGATAATTCTCCACAAGTCCAAGTGAAGACCCTGGTGAGGGTTTGCGATTAGGTACTGTAAATATGTATTAAGTTAAAAGTTTTGATGGATGGTATTTGGTATTTATCTCCTCGAAATGGTGTTGTATTAGTATCACGAAGGTCGACAAAATGTTAGAAAGTTGATAATGCTTCATGTTCAATAGTGAAGACCGCGATGTTGAGAGTGGGTATTTGGAATGATATAAGTCTAGTGGGATATGGAAGTATAATTATTAATCTTTAAATCTTGCCATGAAAGTATTAGGTTGGGAAAGGATTAAATTAAATGTTTTAGTGAAAGAAGGTGGAGTTATTATATTAATATAGTATACTATGTTGTCTTAGATGAGTACTTGAGAGCTGTGAGTAATATGTGGAATATGTTGTAGATGAGTAGTGAAAGTTGAAAATGTAAGATTCCCAATACCTTTACTGAAAAACAGCAACAACTGTAAATAATATATAGCCAATCAATTTTTTCACGCAATATTTATTCACATAAAATTCATTATCTATTTACATATCTTACGTTTTAAACTTTTTTCTCTGTGTTTCACATCCAAAAAGCGATCCAGAGCAAATGTCTCCCATGATCCTTTTCTGTGTTAGGCTATGAAAGTTCGGCAGCAAAATCCCTTGTTATTTCCTTTCATCTGTCTTGCTGTAAAACATTAGGAAGGTTTAGTGAACACCATAGTTTGAAACCATCTCACTCGGGACTTCGTCATATACTTGCCAGCTGTGGACATGTATGTATGCAACAATGAGATGAATTAATGTAATGTTGTGTAGTGCAAAAGAAAAACTTTCAAGGGTGATATGGAGATTGAATCGGTGTATGCTATGCACT
This sequence comes from Dioctria rufipes, assembly GCA_963924295.1. Lineage (NCBI taxonomy): Eukaryota > Metazoa > Arthropoda > Insecta > Diptera > Asilidae > Dioctria > Dioctria rufipes. The sequence goes on from OZ002740.1 coordinate 121,290,671, forward strand.
AGCATGCACTGATATATGTGCTTATTTGATTGAAGGAAAATAGTTTCACGGCTTCCTTATCAAGACTTAAATATATTTATAAAAACGTTGAATCGATGTCAAGAACATGATAATACTTGTTTTGAGTATGAGCAGTGGAAATCGTGATCATTGCAGCATGTTATGTAATTCGATATCTAAAAATACACCGCATGAAATTTATTGGGGTGGAAAAAATCAATAAAGCATTAGGTTGAGAATGGCTTCAATTTAAGGTTTTGGTGAAAAAAGGCGGTAGTAGATATTAATGTAAGATGATAGGAGGTATCAGTCAGTTTCGTTGAGCCTCCGCGATAGGTCAAATAAAAAATGTCAACCGCGCTAATAAATGAAAGTTTTTCTAGCAAAAATGGTGGTATAAAACGGCATATGGGGAGCTGTATTGGACAGACTAAATTGCCGGGGGTGTTATTAAAATCCACAAGTCGAGGTGGAGAAATTAATCAGCATGTAAGAAAAAGTGATTTTGTAAAGTGGGAGGAAATAAAATCAGTATTCACAGAGAGAATTAGAGCTGGAATTCTTGTAAATATAAACCATACAGATCCTAAGCTATTTATGCAGGATGCTGGTAATCTCAGCGCTGTATCCTGCAAATGTTCAACTCCGATAGGACATAATTATATCCACACTATTCTACTGTGCCAAATTTAACTGGAATAACATTTCCCATGACGCTTAATTAAAGTAAACAGTTTGAAGACCAGAACGATATATCAATAAACGTATTCATCGTAAAGAAAGAGCCTTCCTTCACAACTGTTCTAGTTAGACCAACGAAACACAAAATAAACGACACGTGAATCTATTAATGACAAAAAATAATTATGAGCAGGATGATTATGATGATAATGCTGTTGCTGATGATGATTATGACGATAATGATGATGAAAGTACGAGGTTTCATTTCTGCTGGATTAAATATCTTTCACGGCTTGCATGGAAACAAACTTCAAAACATAAGGCTAGATTGTATATATGCGATAGGTGTTTGTTCTATTTTAATTCTGATAAAGCATTAGCATCACATATTCCTGAATGTGAGAAACAAAAAAATTATATTGAATTAAGGAAGCCCAACCGTAGATTTAAATGTTAGTAGCACAACGGATACTCTACCATTGGGAAACATTACTGAATTCCATCAGAGCAACAAGGAGCAGCCGCAGAAAACATATAACCTAAGAGTTGTGTATTGTAAATAAAAAAATGTATTACATATAGTTAGAGTTCCATTTATTGAAGTAATTTGTTTTAAATGTATTATAGTCTAAGATATGCATTATTATTAAATAAAGAATATATTATAGTTATAGAGATATTGAAATAAGCAAGCCCAACCCCAAAAATAGAATGATACACTAAGAATTAAATGTTAATATTTTTTTAATTTATAATAAATCGATAATGATATTTTGCATATGTTATTCTTTTTATTCAATTTCCCTCCGAAGTCAAGAACCCCTGAAAGTATTCTTTATTAATATTTGCCTACTACAGAGGGCTCTTAATGGGACGGTTGAACATTTTACCCAGAATACTAGGTTGACCGTGAGCGTGAGAAAGCACGTTGACACGTGGACTTGACCTTGGCCTCTGGCATCACCTTTGAAGCTGGAAGGGTATTTTGTCCTTGACCTTGATCCAGAAGTGTGTGGCTACAATCTTAATCAATTATGTCACAGGGGACTCTAAACAGCTTTTTAAAACAAATTTCATAACACATAAACAGCTTTTCAAATAGGTCTAATAACAGGTAAATGGCTTTTGAATAGTTACGATAACAGCGTAACAGGTCTGATAACAGCTAAACAGCTTTTTTACCAGATATGATAGCAGTTTAACAGCTTTTAAACAGGTCTGATGACAGCTTAGCTGCTCTGATAACAGTTCTGATAACAGTTATACAGCTTTTTGACCTTGTCTGATAACAGCTAAACAGCTTTTTAACCAGGTCTGATAACAGCTTAACAGCTTTTAAACGGGTCTGATAACAACTTAACAGCTTTTTAAACAGGTCTGATAACAGCTTAGCAGGTTTTCAAACAACTCTGATAACAGCTTAACAACTTTTAAATTATAATCAATGACACGTTATTATCTAGCCACCGATCTCGAATATATTCTGATAACTGTTGTTCCTTATGGACTTGTCGACTCGATTTCACAAGAAGCAGTACCTCGTCTAGTTGCCTGGCAGAAGTGCTCGGTTGGAAGAAAGTGGTTGTTCTATGCGGATTCTGGCTCACTATTTCCATACAGAAAGTGTTCGGAAATTTCAAACTCATTTGCGTCTTCTTCTTCGTCTGGAGGTACGGTGAGCAATTTTGAGGCGGTTCTGAGGCCGCTTTTGTACTGAAAATTAACATTATACTGTGACAGTACCAGATCACTTTTTCCATACAAAAAGTGCAAAGTAGATTCCAACTATTTTGCTGGCTCTGGACTGGGTTCTGGGCCACTGAGGGGGATTCGGTCTAGTGGTATACGTCACAGGGTATGCCTGGAGTATTCCTTTCCTACCGTATGGCTGACCAGGAGATGACGCCAACTATTTGTTTGATCTGGTCTTGGAGGCTACAATTTGACCTTGAGATGCCCCTCCTGTGTCTGGCTACTGGAGGTTGGCTGAGAGCTTTAGTGGAAATATCTGATACTATGACTAGGATTGTCTGGGGTATGTTGGACTGGGCTACGTTACCTGCACCAAGGCTTGGGTAAAATGTGTGCAGCTTATTGTATTGAGTAATGATATGAAATACCCTATGCGAATTTATATCGGGGCTATATACTTCTCAGCTTGAGTTTGGTGTTAGTTGTTTACTTTAGTATGAGTGCCTGTGGTATGTTGGGCTGGGCTGAGGAAACATTACCCAAGGCGAGGGTGGATGTGTGCAGCTGTGTATTTATGTGGATAAGAAATGTTGTGAAATTCCCTAAGTGAATTAGTGTAACTAGTATTATTAATAATTCAAGTTAACTCTCGAATATTTTTGTTCATGCCAATAGATGCTAGAAGGTGTCAGTGGAGATCTTAGTCCTGGAGGTTGACAAAATTTTCATCAGAAATCCTCCACGAGCTATGAGTTTCGAAATATTAGCCATCTTATCTTCGCAGGTATAATTAATAGTAGTAATAATTCAAGTTAACCCTAGGATATTTTTTGTTTATGCCAATAATATTAGTACTAGGAGGGTAAAATTTTCATCAGAAATCCTCTACGGGCTATGGTTCGAGATATTAGCTATCGTACTTCTCAGGTGTAATTAATATTAGTAGCTGAAAAACAAACAAAAAACAACAACAACTATAACCTAAGTTGCGGATTAAAGATTTGATGATCTTAATCTGTAGATGCCCTTTATAAACATGATTGCACCATGTAACCATAATCTAAAAATAGATCAGGCGAAGCTGGTTGGGGTGAATGTAGGTAGATATGTTCACTTAGATATGTAATGGAAATTAGTAAATGCTTAATTTTGCTCTTCAGGTGTAATGCTTCTAATTTGATTCCTTGCATAAACAAATTCGTACAGTACAGTAAAGTAAACAAATTCGCTGTCGAATAATGTAAACAGATTCGGACAGCGGCCGGGTAAAGTAAACAAATTGAGCGATTTATGACAGATTCCTAATTTCTTTAGTTGAAAACAACAACTGATATTAATCTGTAGGATATGATGTCTTAGATGAGTAGTGGAAGTTATAATTGAATATTTCTTTTGCTAAAAAAAAACAACAACAACTATAACGTAAGTTGTGGATTAAAAATGTTTTATAAACAAGAGGGAACATGCTATGATATTCGATATCTAAAAATAGATCACGGCTGCTTCGGATGTTAAGAAACATGAAGTAATAGAAATTAAAGCCTTATCAGAAAATTTTCGATGTAGGTGTGTGTATGTGTATGTATTGAAAATTCTTAGGTTATATGAAAATTTTTTTTTTTAATTTCAATAAAATTTCTTTTTTGGGCAGGCTAAATTTAAAGTTTTGATTACCTATGATATCAATGTGAGGTGATACTAATATAGTATGATAGGTTGACTTAGATGAGTAGTGAAAATTGATGAACTGCTCTGAGTTGAAGAAACAGACAGTACGCAGTTCTTCTTTCAACTAGAGTGATGGTCGCCACTACAAGAAGATGATCACGACCGACCACACTTCATGAGTGACGCCAAGGCAATGTTCTAGTATTCCAGGGGGGACGTAAAGTCTATCAATTCTCGAACCTACGAGACTTCCATGGATATTTCGCGAGACCCTCATACATCTAGTCGTAGGATCCATCAAACGATAGATATCCAGAAGTCTGAAAACACTGACAAAATTCCTCAATTGAGCAGCATTGATCTCTTACGCTTTTATCAGAGCTGTTTGAAAAGCTGTTATCAGACCTGTTTAAAAGCTGTTTACCTGTTATCGGAGCATTTGAAAAGCTGCTAAACTGTTATCAGATATGTTATCAGAGCTGTTTAGCTGTTATCAGACCTGTTTAAATGCTGTTAAGCTGTTATCAGAGCTATTTGAAACTTTTTAAGCTGTTTTCATACTTGTTTAAAAAGCTGTAAAGCTGTAATCATACCTGTCTAAAAGTTGTTAAGCTGTTATCAGACCTGTTTAAAAAGCTGTAAAGTTGTTATCAGACCTATTTAAGAGCTGTTAAGCTGTTATCAGACCTGTTTAAAAGCCGTTTACCTGTTATAAGAGCTATTTGAAAAGCTGTTTATCTGTTATCAAATTTGTTTTGAAAGGTTGTATAGAGTCTGCTGTGATTCCAAAATCACAACCATTTCATTTACATTTAGTTACCTCCTGTGGATTTCTAAAAATCCATGAGCATTCAAATTGTGGTCCCAAAATACCACAGAGTGCACGTTTCATAAATTTCCCTGCACAAACACTTAAAATTACAGCAACATGCATAAATAATTACCTTCATAAATTTTCCTAATATGTCCTAAAATGCATAGATATTCTTATTACTTACTCTCGTAAAATACTTAACTTCGCATAAATAGCCCATCAGTCCACTTATATAAAATACTTTCCCGACATTTTTGACATTTTTGTAAACATAATTCAAGGAGTTAATGTTCTCCATATTGCATATCGCTCAAAAATATCAAGAGCAAAATCAAATTACTGCAAGACCCAAGCCAACAAATATCGTCTTATCTTTTAATTTTTTTGCTTATTTTCGTTCCATTTTTACTGCTTGTCGTCTGATTGGTCAGTTGAACGCACCAATCACGAAAATACCTCATACTTTTTGCTGACGCTAGGGCGTTAGTTATTTTTGGTGATAAAAATATACAACGATCCAAAGAAAGTCGAAGTTCAGGATACGCACTCATCAAGTGCACACGCGCGGTTGGTGTTCGAGGTAGTCAAGAGTTTAAATCATCTTAAAGTGAAATTTCTATAAAGTACTAGATAAGCGCACGAAAATAAATAAAATTTGTAGCATGTATAATAATAAAGGAAAGTGAAACTAATCATGTAATTTACCCTAACAAATTGTGTTAAATAAAAATTATAGTCTACAATAGTATAAAGAGAGCGTGTGTTCAATCATCATCCTATTCCGCATGTTCTCCCTGTGCCGCTCTTCTCCACCAAGAAAGCACGGCGGTAAACGGGGTCATAACAACTGGTGGCAGCGGTGCCGATACCCAACCAAGTTTAAAGTTTTAAATAAAATTTGCATTAAAGTGAACCCGGAAAATTATTACGATAGCTACAATAAAATAATGAAGCAGCTATTGTGAAAAGTGCAATTTCAAAATAAAATTTTCAAATAAAGTTATTTTCAAAAAATTAGTCCTACATAATTTCGAAATAAATAAAATAAAATAAAAGCAAAAAAAAAAAACAACAAAAAAAAGGTTTCAAATAAACCATAATAAACAAATTTTGTCTAAAATCTTAACAAAAAAAAAAAAAAGGTTTATAAATAAATAACCTTTCTAAAATAAAATAAAAAAAAAAGTCAAAGGTCCTCGGAGGGACGGTCCCGATCCATCACTGGTGTGATCCCGAAAGAGGCGGGCTGTCTCTTATAACCAACTATAAGTTACAAGAAAACTATTCAACAGATTTAGACGTCGGTCAGAACATTTGATGTCCAACTTACTACACGGAGAATAGAACCTTTCTATATACCAAGTAAGATTTTTTTTTGCATAATTACATAATATTACTATTGTAGTAGTCAGGAATATACTTATAAAAAAAAAAATTAATTAGTAAATTGGAATTATTTCTAGTATATATATGTACATATAAGAGGAGAAAAAAAAAGTGCAAATACTTTAGTGAAATCATTTTACTTTTATAACATTAAATTCGACATCATTGGTTTGTTTCCGTATCGCGTTTTGCCGACGGGAAGTTTTCATTTTGTCGAATAAATTGTTAAATAATTAGAAATTTTTCAAATATTTTGATGGAAAATCAAAATATTCATGCCTGGATCGGATTCTGTGATTGTGGAGGTCTATGCTGGTTTTGACCATCGTCGATTTAGTGATTCCTAGTGAGTGAATGACACTGAGTCCGTGGTTAATTTCTGAAAGATTTTCCTCGTTGAATTTAATCGAAAGATTATGGCATGTATATAGATGAGTACCCAACGGTGTTAATTACACGCAAATTTGACAATTTACACTATACTCGAGTATTGACAAAAGGGAGATAAAGATTTTTCCTACATAATAGTGGATATTCCCAATAAGTACATGAGAAATACCAGTCAGTGAGAAATATATTCCCTCTAAAACTAACAGAGAAAGCATAAGCATATATGGAAGAGATAAGAACTATTTTTAAATAGTCATTTATTATGTAAACATATAAATTTTTTTTACTAAGTTTAGCGTGTATCGTTACAATTTTTAATTATTATTTAAAAAAAAAAGAGAGAAGAAGGTAAGTGAAATATGACTGTTCAATACTAAGTTCCTATTATAACACACCACAACGAAACATAGAAATATTGGAACTTTCATCGTCCATATAATGAACAACGAGATATGCTTAAAGCAGGCGCGGATCTAGCATTGAAATTAGGGGGGGGGGGGGGGGTCATTTTACAAATTAAATCATCGAGCAAAAAAAAAAAACAACCTCCGCATTAAACGGTGCGGATGATGTATCTTTTTTAGTATACTGTTTTTTTACAAAAACTAATTTTTTTAATAGAATAGGGTGCAAACTGCAGGAGTCATTCAAGCCCAACTTTTCTCAGTTTTACACACTGGTATATATAATATGAACTGCTCGATATGCTATTTCATGCGGGTACAATTTTTTGTGTCAAAAATAGTTCATACGTCGGTGCCAACATTGAAAAATCCATTAGCGAAAAGTTGAAAGGTGAAACCTCTCGAATTTCTATTAACCCAAAAAATTAATTTAAAAACATTTATTTCGACAAACCCACTTATTTATTTATTTTTTACAGCCCTTTCTCAGTTCGCACGTTACATAGGAAAGTGACCAACTCAAAAAATGCAACTTTTCAGGAGAGCGAAAAAACGAAAAGCTGTACATAGAATTAATTCTAGCTTAACGTAGTAATTGTTTGCTAAAAATAGTCTGAACTCTTAAATTTGTTAGTAAATATATTTCTGAAGATTTCTATAAAAGAAATTTTAAGATTTTGTTACCGCAGTTGGCGAGGTTAGCTGTTAATCCCGCATCGTCTTAAGCTGTGTCGCTTTTCTTTGTTGCGAAATAAATATTTTTACAAGTTTTTTTAAGTGGCACAACTCAAAATACGATTTTTAAGAATTAAATTCCGTACTTTGAACTTTGTGGAAAAATGTCATAACTCATAATATAATTTGTAAGAAATAATTGCTGTTTTGTGGAAAAGTGACACAATTTAAAATAATACTGTTAAAATGTCGAAAACATATTTACGTTTGTTATCAAGATCGTCAGAAGTCAAAAAGTGACACTGACACACTGTTCTATGAAGAATATCTCTGTTCTTAAGTAACAGAAAAGTGATACTATCGCTATCTAGCGGCAAAAACAATCAGATAGAAATATGCCAATTTCATGCTGTAATTAACTCAAAAACGACAAATTTTGAGTTAGGTCACATTTCTATGTGACGTGCGAATTAGTAGTTGGTGCTTAGATCGAAAGAGAACGCTATATAGAAATGAGCACAGTTTCTGCAGTGTATTTCTATGGACGTAGTCAGTCCATATTTTAAATGTCAGTGGTTTTACATAAGAACGCTGCAAATATTTTAGAATGTTAGGAGTGTTAGAGTGTGTGAAATTGCCATCAGCAATTGATTCAAATTCCTCAGTTAAAAACAAAAAGTATTTCCCATAGAACGACTTGGGACAAATAAAAGTTTTAAATTTCAACCCAAGTCGTTTCAATAGAAAAAAGCCCCACGACAAATCTTACCTTCAGTAAGATTTGTCGAAAATAAAAATACGATATGTATGTACATATATGTATACCTACATACATATCGGGCGCAGAAAATTTACTCGGTGAAGATTTAAACGATCAAGTCTTCACCAAAAAGCCTCCTTTCAGCAAATTGTCGCGAGCGGAATACATTCTGGGTGCAACAATGTATGCACGATAGCAAGACGATGGTTTGATATTTATGAAAATATCAAATTTCATTTCAACCATCGTCCGCCGCGGTAGGCTGAACACTAATTGTAAACAGGTAAAGAAAATAGAAGTTGCGATAAGACAAAATAAAATAAACGTTTTGTAAAAATAACCATAAGAGGAAGTTTGTGAAAGAAAAAGTTTGTGAACAAAGCAAAAGTAAACAAAACTATATATAAATAAAATAAAAGTGTGCGAGTTGTCTTAATCATAGCTTCCTGAAACGGCGTAGAGTGATTGCCTTCGACTAAGCTAAGCCCCGAAATATAACAGGAGTTAGGACTAAGTTAAGTTAGGGCTCTGATGTGGTAGCGAGGGAGTCTGTTTATTGGCTTGGGAAGTGTTTCCCTGAGGTCCGAAACCAAAAATCCGAGAAAAACCTATACACATACATCACATGCATACAATAGCATTCATTGAAATAAATATAAAGTTTTTTTTTTTAAGTTGAATTATATAAATAAAAAAAGTATAAAATAAAAAAAAATTATTTTTTCAAATAACTCAATTAATTAAATATTTTTTCTCAAATTTAGGGGGGGTCATGACCCCCCAGGACCCCCCCCCCCCCCCCCTGGATCCGCCACTGACTTAACGTACATTAAAAGAGATTTAGTTCATTAAATCAATTTTCCATAAATATATTTTCATCACGTAAAGTGAAATTAGAGCACATTTAAATGATATGTGTGTAATTCTTATTTAGTTGTCTATGCTCTTATAAACAACTTTAAAATATTAAAATATATTTTTTTCCCCCTTATAAAAATCTTCAATAGATTTAATCATTGTTATTAAGAAACCGTGAATGATTTCGGTTTTTGTTGATGAGAGCTTCTCTGTGAAAAGAGAAAATGAATTTTTGTGTCTCGTTACATTTAAAATCGACTAAAGCTGCTTGATAATTATACTTTTATTGTTTCGTTTTATTCGAATTGCGTGTCTGATACAAAGATCTCACACTTTTGGTACAGAAGGGAGATCAGGTCTCCCACACGTTGTGTAATGTCAAAGAATTAATTACATGCTTATATATAATAAGTTATCCAAAGCAGTAATTATTAGAACAAAATAAAAATCCAAAAATTTTTGAAGTACATACTATGGTCAACAAATTCAATAAATTACAGCGGCAGGTTGCCATTTCTATTTGGTTTTATTGATAAAAAAAGAAATAAAATTTTTTTTTTAAATATATACAGTAACATTAACAGTAACTAGCAAGCGCAAATGGCAATCCTTCTTATTTGAATAACTCCTCTAGTAGAGTAAAACCTATAACAAACATAACGGGAAGTTATAAGAAATCTGTTGCTAAGCGGCGTGGATTCGCTTTGTCAAGAAGTGTAATTTTTACTCGTCCTAAAACACGGGAAAGAGCCGCTCTAATATTCGGTTTTAGTGCGCTTCCTTTTCACGACGAAAATATGCCAGATACCGAAGCATTATCCGTCAACGTGTCTGACATACACAACTTAGTGCCTGAATACGATGCAAATCCCGAGTCCTTGAACAAGTTCATCGCTTGTGGTAAAATACTGTTTTCTTCAGCTAAGACTGAAGCAGATAAGAAATTTTTCCTTGAAGTTATAAAAACTAAGCTCCAAGGACCCGCTTTCGATTTAGTACAATACGAAACATATGGTACTTGGGATGATTTGATAACTGCACTTAAAGCTCAATTCAAAAAAGATGAATCTAGAGCTATGGCTCAAAACGAATTTATAAAAGCCAAACAGGGTTATAAAGAGACTGTTAGGGAATTTGGAGGTAGTGTAACACAAATGTCGAATACCTTAAATTCCTGTACTTACTCCGAAGTAACAGATGTAGGTGCCAAAACTTATCTGTTAAGCGAAAACACCAAGTTGGCTGTACAAATATGCGAGGATGGCTTACGAAATTCAAATCTTAGGTTACTTTCTAAAGCGTACAACGGAACAAATTTACAAAAGGCCATTTCATATGCCATGGAGCAAGAGTTGAGCTCTGAAAAAGACACCCCTTCTGCTTCAAGTTTTTTTAAACCAAATACTAGGTCTGTTCCCAACTGTTCTATATGTGGAAAGAGGGGACATACTCAAGATACTTCTTATCAAAGGGGAAAATTTCCCAATATAGATAGGCCCACAATTAAAAAGGAAATTCAACACGTGAGAAAAATGAACTACCCAAACCAACAAGTCCATAATACTAGAAATTGGTATGGACAACAAAACCAAGGCAGGTTCCAACAAAATAACTATATACCACCTGTCTATAGTAACCATAATAATTACAATAGGAGAGACCAACCGAATACCTCTAAATCAAATGAGGAAATGCATGGAACAATCCCGCGAACAAATATACCTCAAGGTAATCGTGGAGCTAAATTTACTAAATACACCGTAAGGCAAAACAATCCACATTTTGTAGAAATGGGAAATAAGCAGAATCGGGCGGAAGTTGTCGGCACCCCCCTCTCGAATCAAAGTCGACGTTCACCAATAAACAACATAAATAAAATCACTATTATTGAAGCGTCTTTAGAAGATACCAAAACTGGTCTTGTAGCAAATGTACAATTCAAGCCATCTAAAGTGGGATTTAAAAGATTTTTAATTGATACTGGAGCTGAAGTTAGCCTAATTAAATCAGATACGAGTCCCGAAAGGTTAAAATATTAATTTACTTAGAAAATTCTAATGTAGTAACAATAACGGGAAATCAGTCATTATATTAGGATCCATTAACGGTGAAATAATACTGTCAAATGAACAATTTCATTTTTCTATTGAGCAATCGTTTCTGTTGCTAGACCCCTCTCTTATAGACTTGTAATATGATGGTCTGTTAGGTAACGATTTTTTGAAGCGATATCGCTGTATTATCGACTATGATAGAAAATATCTGGAGTTAAGGTTATATAAACCTGAGATGAGTTTCATTGAACGTTTTCTAGTAGCACGGGAGGATAATAAATCCTCAAGACCGTTGCTCAATTGTGTAAATTTAGACTCATTTTTAAAGCAGGAGAAAAACACAGCCTTACTTACTATGGATAATAAATCTGAAGGAGAAAATGTAGCGAGAGTAGCTCCGGCTACTTGCAATAAAATCCTAATAGCACCTCGGTGTAAGACAATAGTAGAAATGCCATGTCGTATTCATGTGGACGAAGAAATCGTTATAAAAAATAAGGAGATATTGCCACGAATATTTCTCGCAGCAACTGTAACTAAACCCCGTAATAATAAATTACAAATATTACTTTTAAATAGCAACGAAACAGAAAGTATTGTAGATACTCGTGAAATCATTTTGGACTATGAAAAACTTAATAAATATAATATTCTGAACTATCACCGCGATGAAGACCTCGTAAATCATCGACTGGACAAACTGAAATCGTTTTTAAAGCTCGATCATTGTAATATCGAGGAAAAAACCTCAATCATTAATATTTGTAGAGAATACAATGACATCTTTTTCTTGGAGGGCGATGTATTGACATGCACTGATGCTGGATCTCATAAAATCCAAACTCAACTGGATAAAGCCGCAGTGTATATAAAGCCATACCGGTTGCCGAAATCCAGAAAGATGATATTCACCGGCAAGTTAATGAAATGTATGAAGCAGGTATCATACGACATAACAAGAGTCCGTGGAATTCTCCACTTATCCTCGTACCAAAAAAGGCAGATAGCCAAGGCAACAAATAATGGAAGGTTGTAGTAGACTTTCATAAGCTCAATGACATTACAGTCGGAGATGCTTACCCACTTCCAAATATAAGTGCTATCTTGGACAAGTTAGGAAAATCAAAATATTTTAGCACTCTCGATTTGGCGAAGGGATTTCATGCGATCTTGGTAGATGAACGTGACCGAGAAAGACTGCTTTTAGTATTCCTTTTGGTCACTACGAGTATAAGAGAATGCCAACAATTTCCTCATGGGCGTGCAAGGAATAGAATATTTTGTGTACGTGGATGACATTGTTATATATGGGTATGATCTGAAGGATCATAATAAGAAACTGGTACATATTTTGGACAGACTGAGAGAAAATAACCTTAAACATCAGCCTGATAAGTGCCATTTCATTGATAGAGAACTTACGTATTTGGGCCATATAATTTCAGAACACGCTCTGAAGCCAGATCCTGACAAAATAAGCGTAGTCAATACATACCCTAGACCAAAAAAGGAAAAGGATGTAAAATCTTTCCTAGGATTCATAGGCTATTATAGACGATTTATACCAGACTTTTAGAAAATCTCCAAACCTTTAACGAAACTACTCAAGAAAAATAAGACCTTTAAATTTGATGCCTTCTGTGAGGAAGCATTTGTGTTATTGAAAGACAAACTTATCCATGCACCTGTATTGGCCTACCCAGATTTTGAACAATAATTTCTAGTAACTACCGACGCAAGTGACGTAGCGCTAGGAGCTGTGCTTTCACAAGGTAAACTAGGAAATGATCGCCCTATTTGTTATGCCAGTCTCACGCTTAATCCGACGGAAACGAGATATTCGACGACGGAGAAGGAATTACTGGCAATATTTTACGCACTAAAGCAATTCCGACCTTATATATATGGAAAAAAATTTGTTATTCTAACAGATCACAAGCCCCTACAGTGGTTCATAAACTTGAAGGAACCATCCTCCCGACTAATGAGCTGGCGAATTTTATTGGAGGAATATGGCTAAGAAATAAAGTATAAACCTGGTAAATATAATGCTAATGCGGATGCATTAACTCGAATAAAGATCAATGAGTCTGAAAATGACGATAAAATTATACGGGTTCTGACCCGAAATCAAACAAAAAAACGGCTCGAAGTAAACTCCCCGAAAGAAAACGATGACCTAAAAAAATTTAGTACAAATAGTGGTACAACAAAAACAAATTTTGTAGAATTAACTGAGAACTTGGAATCCCTTATAACACGAAAAGTGGAATACCTTTATTCAATACAACCGAAGGACTTGAACTAAAAGAGCTCTTCCCTGATATCAATAATATTAAGATAGGTGAACACAAATCATTTAAACTGAATAATGAATTCTTATATATAACCAGAATACCTATCTCCATAAGAACGGAACAGGATAAGGAATATATGAAAAAATCCTTAAAACAATGCTTGAAGTCATGTGAAAGAAATCAAATTACAGAGTTTCACATCTCAATACCTGTATATAGTAATGACATACTATTGGACTTTAAGAAAATTCTGAACTAATTAAAAGTGCATACGGAAATAAAGATATTCCTTTATCGAAATACTAAGTTCACGTAAATAGTTCTGAAGACATTCAGCAAATACTGAAGGAATATCATACCTCTCCGATAGGTGGACATCAAGGCTTTACTAGAACATTCAAGCATGTTAGAATGAAATACTATTGACCAAGTATGCTCAGGGATATAAAGAATTATATTCGAAGCTGCGAATCATGCCAAACGAATAAGTTAAATAAACTTAACAACATACCCATGAAGAAAATAACTACAACCAGTTTGCAACCTTTTGAAAGAGTAGCCTTGGACATTGTAGGTCCGCTTTATGTGAGTTATAAAGGAAATAAATAGATCCTCACCTTTCAGGATGATTTAACTAAATTCTCAGAAGTAACGCGGAGCCACACACTGTAGCAGAAGAGTTCTTCAAAAATTTTGTATCAAGACGTGGTATTCCCGAATCATTGCTTACAGATCAGGGTAGCAATTTTGTTAGTAATATGTTTTCAGAGGTGTGCAAGTTGTTAAAAATAAAGAAAATACAGACTACTCCATACCATCCACAGACGAATGGGGCTCTGGAGAGAAGTCACCGCACTTTAGCGGAATACTTACGACACTACGTTAATAATGGCTCTCAGACTTGGGATGAATGGATCCCGTATGCAATGTTCGTGTACAATACTACTCCTCATAGCAGTACGAACTATTGCCCTTCCTTACGAACTTCTTTATGGTTACCCACCAAAAATACCTGTTACTCTAAATCAATCACCCCAAATAATTTACAATTACGAAAATTATGCGAACGAGCTTAAAGTCCGACTACAGCATGGATATCGATTAGCGAGAGAAAATATCATAAAATACAAAGAAAAATCCAAGGAATATTACGACGAGAACAAACGGAAGAAATCGTTTAACGTGGGAGAAAAGGTATTACTAAAGAAACACGTGCGACAGAATAAATTTTCAGCCCTATGGGAGGACCCTATGAGGTAATTAAACTAATTTCTGAAGAAACAACTTAGATAAAGATCGGAAATAAAATGAAAATTGTCCACAACAACAACTTAAACCCATTTGTAGAATGCATATAATATCATTATATTCTGACTAAAGTTATATATCAGCAATTTACCAATAACTATTCCTCGGCATCCACTTTGACTTAGGATGATGGGCAATCAGCCCACGTAATAATTAGCAAAAATAAATTGAAAATTAACGTAATTTTAGCTCAGTAAGTCGCTGAAAGTTATTCGTCCAGTGTAAGGTTGTCTGACACTTTCTTAGCAGTTGAGTCTATTGCTTAGAAGACTATTTATTCGTAATAAATTGTGTTGATTTAACTAACCGTCCATTATTTGAATACTGACTCATTTATTATAATGCTTATGCTTGGGTTCTTTCTGAACGCTTGTACGCTCCAAACTATTGCTCTCCACATCAAACTTAACCCTAAAAATTTTCCAGATATGATTTGGACGTTATCATCCTCGCAACTATAACCGCAGTTCGATCTGACGGAATCAAGATTACTCCGATAAACAATGCAGGGATATATTTTGAAAATCTAGGAAACAGAATTTTATTCTAACGAATGGAAAATTGTAATATATTATGACATATTGGGAATAAACTTGGGCGTAACCTATTTAAAGAAACACACAAAGGAAATTAACGACTTGTGCGATGTGTTAAGGAACGAACCAGCATTTTCACAGGTCTGTAATCACACTGTGTTGGAAATGAATCACCGATACATGACATTGAGCAGAACATTATCCTGTTAGATCCAAAACTGAGGATAAAGCGATCGTTATTAGGTATAGTGGGAAGAATAGGCAAACCTCTTTTTGGCATCCTAAACGGAGAAGATGCTACCTATTATAATGGGGTAATCAAAAAATTAAAAAATAACGAAGAGTATTTGAAGTCTTTGATAAAAAACCAAACTTTGATATTGGAAACCACTGCTAATATCTTTAATAAATCGATAAACGGCATACAAATGCAATTTGCAACTTTAAACGAGCAATATAGAACACTTAGAGGTTTTATGGATGAACTTCGCAACGCAACATATGCTAATGGAATTCTCGCTGAATTTGAATCGCTTACGGCCTTTAACACTCTTATAATATTAAGATACCAAGGAGTAGTTAGTACAATTATCGACCTCGTAACAGATGTCAGACACGGGAAACCACATCCCTCAGTTATTTCTCCCAGTCAATTGGAATCACTCCTCATCACAATACGGAGAGAAATCTCTAGTGAACTTAGATTACCTAGTACACTAAGGGAAACGAATCTGTTATCTATATATCGCTTGGGAAAAATGAGTACCATTGCTTATAACGGCAAAATTATATACGAATTTTGAATTCCGCTTCCTTATAAGGAAGACTACCAATTATTCAAAACTCACTCACTACCTACAATCTATAAAGAAGATTTCACTTTCATCCAACCTAGTACTGATTACCTAGTAGTCGATTATAATCGTGAACACTATTATAATATGGATGCACACGAACCAGGAAGTTGTGCCACTGATAGTGAAGCACAGTTCCTTTGTCGACTAATTCACCCCATTTTTAATAGAAATAAAGATAATTCAATATGTGAGGTCAACCTACTCAAACGAGAATATTCTATGTTACAATCATGCTATTTACGATCCTCGAACCAAACAACCTTCTGGGTACAATTGTCTCAAGCAAATAAATGGTTATTCTCAACCAGGATAAATACTTCAGTAGACTTGATATGTAAACAACATATTACTCCCCATACTTTGGTTGGAACCGGAATCATCGAAATAAGTAATAACTGCTACTTGAGAATAGAATACTTAACCATCAAAGCATATAACATGAACGTAACTGAATTGAAAAATTATTTTGTACCTTCATTAAACATAACTCAAATTTTTAACCGAACTACTAAATTTAAGGCGAGATCTGATAGTGTTGGATTAATCAAATATTCTATTCCTAAGGAGTTTAAGGAACAAGAAGAAATAAGTCTGGAGCCAATAGATCCACACACAGTACATTATTACACGCTTGGTTATATAACATTACTGATAATATTAGTAATAATAGCATACATTATTTACTCAAAATGTAGCGTTTGCCAGAGAAAAAACAGATCAGGAATGAGAATGAGAATAGCAACTCAGAAAATCCGTACCAGGAACCCAAATTCAGTTAACTCGAGCGTAACACATATATATACATATATCCAGATTTTTCATATTCTGGAAATACTAAATCACAATCCGGTTGAATGGACATCATTTCATCCTCTAAATCGCAACTCGGTCTCCAAATTTCACCATTTTTTGTTGTTAGCCTTATTCTTGCAATAAACCAATTCATTGAATAAATAACGATCCCCATTCTTAATAACTAATTAACTTTCATTGGTAGTTCGCTCGGAAACGAACCAACACACTGTACGAAAACGAATATATATGAAAATAATTTGCACCTTTTGTAAGATTATCAAAATGTTCAGCGCGTAAGGTTATCAAAACTATATGCTTTCAATAATTTTAGCAAAAATTAACAAAAACTGTATATTTTTAATAGCGTTTAGTACGTAAAATCATCAAAATAGATATGTTCAATTTTAATGAAACTACATTATTTTAGAAAGCTTTAATACAATTGTGAAAAAAAAACTTACCGTTAATGATTAAATATCATTTATATACTTACCTTTTTAGAACTAGTTATTATACTTGAGTTTACTTTTATGATTAGAGCGTTTAAATAAATACTATATTATGTTTCTTACTTTTGTCCAAATATTTGTACAACATATTTTTCTTCTGTTCAAGAAAGAATTTTTTGGGATTCTCCGGTATATAGCAAAAGCTAAAAAATGTTCTAATTTGTTATTTCATCACACAACCCATTAATTTTTGGTGACAAGTTTTAAGTCTTGGTTTGACTCATCAACAGGTCACAAATAGCGAAATTGTGTGATTTAAAAAACAAATTAAAAAATTAAAAAAGAAGAAAGAAATGAAAAGTTTGAGAAAATAGAAAAAAAACAATTTTTTTATTTAAAAAAATTTAAAATTTTTTAAACAAACAGATTCATTCGAAGCGAATCGAACCTGTATACGCCACGCAGTGGACTAAAAAATGAAAAAGAATAGGAAGAAGAAGAAGCGTTTCGTGTCAGCAGAAAACCTTACACTCATTGGTGCAGCTTGGTTTTCTGCCTGCTGCAGACGCATGAAAATAGATCAAACTGA
This sequence comes from Dioctria rufipes, assembly GCA_963924295.1. Taxonomy (NCBI): domain Eukaryota; kingdom Metazoa; phylum Arthropoda; class Insecta; order Diptera; family Asilidae; genus Dioctria; species Dioctria rufipes. The sequence goes on from OZ002740.1 coordinate 121,308,884, forward strand.
TCTCTTCTCATATAAACTCAGAAATAAATTCTGGGTGCCCAGGAGGAAAAATAAACAGATTAGGTTTGGACTTTTTACCGGGTTAAACTTAATTTTGTTCAAGAAAGAATTTTTTGGGATTCTCCGGTATATAGCAAAAGCTAAAAAATGTTTTAATTTGTTATTTCATCACACAACCCATTAATTTTTGGTGACAAGTTTCAAGTCTTGGTTTGACTCATAAACAGGTCACAAATAGCGAAATTTCACACAATTTCTACCTATACCGTTTATTAACCCTCTTTTCGGTTTTGCAGGCAAGTGGAACAGTTGCCTCAAAATGTAATTGTTCTCGGAAATTTCCTGTAAAGTGGAGTTTATTACATTCATTGTTACCTTACAGGGCTCCCAGGGGATGTGTGATACTAGTTCCTGACAAAATGATGTTAGTGTTGGATGCCTTTCCTGGAGTAGTTGCTCTTCAATTTCGAAATTAATGAAATTGAAATTTATAACAAGTTTCCAGGAAGACGTGGATTTTCCCATTATACCCAATTTCTGTAAGTGAATTCCACTTGCGTTGTTTATCGGAGTATTAAGGTGTGAACTTCTAACCAGAGACAGTGTTAATTTGTGAGTTAGGATGAATAAAATTATCCTAGAAGAAAAGCGGTAGATTAGCAATTTAGGGACTGTTCAAAGAATGGTTTAAGAAGATTGTTATGAACGAGCTTCGTTTTCTTTCCTATCTTAATAAGCGATATTTCAGGAGAACGAAGCTCAACGATCTCGTAAGGACCCTCATATAGTGACGTTAATTTTCAATTGCGGTTAATTTTACATTCTTTAAGAACTTTATCTCCTATTCTGGAAGTAACTGGGTTCGCATTCCGATCGTAATATAATTTGAAAAGCTTTTATCTGATTGTCACGAGCTATTTTGTAGGAATTTTGCAGACGCGCTTTAAGTTCTATGACATAGTCGTCATAATTGTATACTGGATCCATGCCTTTTGTTACCGTGCCGGGTATTTCAGGTTTCATACCAAACAGTACTTCGTAAGGTGAAAAATTAGTTAGAATAGAATTATCTTTTGAGTTTTGCTTGAGGCTCTCGCTCGGAAGCGCTGCTAAGTTGCGATTTTGAACTGAGGTAGATGCACGATTTTGATTCTGTTTATTTCCAGTACTTTTAGTAAAATCTCCTGTGACAGAGTTGGTGGGGGAAATTTTGCTAACATTAGCTACCTTATTTGGTTGGTTCGCCGCTTGGGACCTTGTTATTACATTTACTCGAATTTTCCATACGGGAAAGCGCAACAGCATTAGTGTTGGGATGCCCCGATTTATGGATAACATTAAAGTCGTACTCCTCCAGCTTCATTCTCCACCGCATTATACGTGAAGATGGATCTTTCAAATTGGAGATCCATACAAGAGGTTTATGGTCGGTTACCACTGTGAATTGCCTTCCGTACAAATACGGTCTGAATTGCTTTGTAGCCCATACTACAGCTAATGCCTCCTTCTCAATTGCTGAATAATTCTTTTCAGCTACATTGAGTACTCTACTCTCAAATGCGATAGGCAGATCAACCTGATCGGAATCATCATACTGAGACAGAGCCGCACCGACAGCATGATTGCTAGCATCGGTTGTGACATAGAATCTTTTCGCGTAATTAGGGTACTGAAGAATTGGCGGTTTTGAAATAGCTTTCTTTAGCAAATGAAATGACTCATCGCAATGAGCATTCCAGTCGAAGGGTACATTCTTCCTAAGCAATTTGTGTAGGGTTCGGCAATATGGGAGAATTTCGAAATAAATTTCCTGTAGTATCCAATTAACCCCAAGAAAGATTTAAGTTGCTTACATTTTGAGGAGGTAATATAGACTCTACTGCTGTTATTTTTGAAGGGTCGGGCTTTATTCCCTCGTCAGAAATAACATGTCCCAGGTAAGTTACCTCTTTCCGCAAAAATTTGCACTTACTCGGCTGTAGTTTTAAATTATGAGATTTCAAACATTGGAAAACGTCCCTTAGCTTATGATTGTGATCATCTAAATCATGCCCGTAGACCAGTATATCGTATAAATAGACGAAGCAGCGAATCCCTTGTAAGCCAGTAAGAACCACATTCATTAATCTTTGGAAAGTAGGAGGAGCGTTCCGTAGTCCAAAAGGCATTCTATTGAACTCGAAGTGTCCATATGGGGTACTGAACGCAGTCTTGGCTTTGTCTTCCTCTGTCAGTTCGATTTGGTGGAATACATTTGCCAAATCTAAGGTAGAAAAATATTTAAAATGTCCTCGATATTAGGCAGGGGATGCGCGTCGGCTAACGTGATTTCGTTCAGTTTACGGAAATCTGCGACCACGCGCCATTGTTTATTACCTTCTGCGTCTGGTTTCTTTGGCACTACTAAGACTGGCGAGTTCCAGGGTCTGGAACTAGGACGTACTACATCATCTGTTAGCATTTGGTCTACTTGGTTTTTTTATTTCGGACTTATGTATTTCCGGTAGTCGGTAAGGTTGCTTGTTAATAGGCGACTGATTGGTCTGAATGGGTATAGAGTGGGTTATAGTGGAAGTGGAGGTGAGTTTATCTCCCTCAAGGTGAAATATGGCATTCTATTCGCGACACAGTTCTAGTATGGACGTCTTTTCCTCTGAATTTAAATGTTTGAGGTCCAGTGACAAGGATAATTTAGGTAGGCGTTGATTTATTTCAATTTCATTTTGCACGTATTGGAGGTTATACACTTCGAAGTTCCGTGTTTTATCATATTTTACTTCTACTTCTCCAAAAATTTCTACATCGCTTTCGGAAGAATTCAGTACGGGAAGAAACACTTGACCTTCATTAGGCGTTGCTAAACAGCCTCCAGTAAATACCTGAGGAGCTAATTCGGTTGGAAAACATATAATTTGCTCATTATGTCTGCTTGGACCAAAAAAAAATTTTTCTTTTCTGGCAGGGATTATAAAAGTTTTTCATGAACACAGGAAATCCAGAACAACTTCGTTATCATTGTGCAAAAATGACAAATTTCGCATTTCGTAATTTAATATAGAATTAGTTTTTGAAAAGAAGTCTTCTCCCAGAATGCCATCGCAGCTCAAAGAAAACTGTTAGGTACTACATGAAATGTGTGTCTAAAAGGAATTCTATCACCCAAAAGCAGAGTTAGACAACAAGTGCCATATGTTGAGAAGCTTTCTGACGAAACACCCTGAATCAATGATTTGTGATCGATGCCAATTTCAGTTCCACCCCGAAGAACGTTAAGTTTCACGAGACTTATTGATGCCCCGGTATCTAGTAGTAGTATGTTAGGATTATTGATAGCTTCTTTGATTGATAGTTTGATTTCACTTTGAAAGGTTTTATTTGTATTTAGATTTAGGACCGCTCTTTGTTTTCTGGGTGGATATCTTAATTGTTTCCCGAATTTGGTTGTTGTTCATTCCTATTTCTAGGAAAACTTTCCCTACTAAACGGATGAGTGCCAGCTTGAGTACTGGAAGCGCAATTAGAGTAAGCTCTATTTCGCTTAGAATTATTATATTGCCTTTTTCGGCATTTTTCTATGGTATGCCCCCGACGTTTTTGCAATATCGACATGTTTGGGTATTACGGACTGTGTTTACATGGCCACTATTGGAAACAAACTTAGGAAAAGGGATGCTGTTGTTTGGTTGGAATCTTAGTTTTTTCCTACATTCAAAATATGTGTGTCTAGAAAGGCCACAAAAGTTACACCTCTTCGGGCTCTCTGATCTTTGATCACTTTCGGAAACTTGCTCTTTTGCAATAGCGTAATCAATAGCGTCACTTAAAGTTTCATGTTTAGTCGACTTCACTATTAATTTTAGAGGTGACTTTAAACCTCTCTTAAAATTGTTAAGAGCAGTGGTCTCATTCATCTTCTAGACAATTTTTATACCTGCGGCATTTTGGTCTTGGGTACTGGCGATATTTAATTGTTCTAGAAGGGTGGCGATTTTTTCAGCAAAGATAGCCACAGATTCCCGAGGTCCCTGTTTAACCATAAACAATTCAGACTGGATGACCTGAGGAGTTCGGAATTTAAGAAATTGTTTCTTTTGATCCCCTTTTAGAGTTTCCCAATCACTATATTCCGTGTAACGGAGAAGATTATTGTAGGCTTCTCCAGATAGCTTGGACTTTATTACGTCCAGTAATTCTGCTTTTGCTTCTGGAGTATCTGCTTTAGAATTTTGTATTTCAGACAATTGGAGGAATCGTGTTAAGCACTTGGGATCGCCATCGAATTCTGGTATTAGTTTTATAGCATTTGCTACGTTAAACCTAGACTCAGGCATGGCTATTTTGGATTTTTCACTAGGGGTATCTGAAGCTGATGAGCTTGTGTCAGAAAAATCCGACAGGTTACCCAAACTACGGTTATGTCGGATTTTTTTTCCACTTCTAAGAGATAAATTAAATGAAACTGTAGACATATACACAATTTTATATTAAGGGAAGCATTTGAAAAACAGGAGAACGACACAGGCTAACTTTTATAAACGTAGTTTTATACACATGCAGGATTTTTAGATTCATAAATCTTGAAATAAAACTAGGTTCTTTTCACAAAAATATCATTTACTTTGCACACATGAACGAAAGGTTTGCAGAATTTATAAACAATTGACATAGAAGACTAGAAAGCCGGAAAATGGTACACGGAAGAAGTGAATTGTGAAAATCTACATTTTGCACTGGATATTTGTTAGTTAAACATATAATTCATGTATTAAAATAATGAAAATATTTTCACGACACTAAATTATTTCATTTAACTGATTTCTCTCATATATGTGATTTTACAAATGATTTTCAAACAGCGAATACGTTCTTGTATTAATTCGGGTACAAATAAAATATTCAAAAAAAGAAAAAAAAAACGAGGGAATATGTAGATAACAGAGAAGTGTCGTCGCTGTATACATTTACAAAACTGTTTTACTGCGCCCAGGTACTGATAAGCGATAGCCGATTATTTATGAACTCATCGCGCAATCACACTTTTAGTTACATTTTAATGACGCTTTTATACACTTGACTGAACTAATTTGTTTGCTCGATACTTCACCGTACACACAACAAAAAAATAATTATTTGTAATATAGTATATGTATGTAATAAAATTCTATTTATTTATTTATTTATTTATAATTTTTAATTTTATTAAAAAGACGAAAAGAGGAAGAACCCATAAATAGTCAAATTGAGAAGAAATAAATCATTTGACTACAATATATATAGTTGAATTGAAAGAAAAAAATATTATTTCACTAATTATCTATAACATCTCAATCAGTGTGATGATTACTTACGGTGTCCTTAACAGCATGATGAAATAATGATTGAAGGTGAAAGATATTTATGGTTATTTAATTTAGCAGTAAGGATGATTTCATCAGTAAAGGTGATTGTGACCAATTTAATCGCAGTACGTAGGTATTTGTCTCGGTTTTTACTGCCTCACATCTGTTGAGTGAATTGATATTGAATATATGTTGCGCTAATTGAAATTGAATATCCGGTGCGGGAGTGTTGTTAAAAAAAAAGCAACAATACTTTAAAGCACAATATTTTAAAACACGCTTATGCACGATTGATTAAAAAAAAAATTTATTTATCCAGCATCACTTGGATCCCGTACCGCTGCCACCATTTAGTTGTTGTGGAGTGCAATTAGGGTAATGATTTAAAATAATTTGGATTCCTTATTTTTAGAATAATTCGGATCTTTATTTTCTAGAACAATTTGGATATTAATTAAAACTCGACCGCACCGATTCGGATTTAAAATTACACTCTCTGAACTCAATGTTTTACGCCTTCGCCAGGCAGCACATTTCCCACACCGAGACGTAACATGAGGCGCATTTTGAACAGAAAATAGATAAGAAAGTGCTTAGATTACATTTCTGTCTTTAGATTTTGTGCACTTGAGGAACAAATAAATTACATTTCTGCCTTTAAAATTTGGACACTTGAAAAAGGAAATATTTGAAGAGTAGGCAGAAATACGATATTGGGTAATTCAGTTATTACGATTTATGGTGCGTCGTATGTGTACGTGATGTGGGGAATGTGCTTCACAACAAACTGAAAAGGTCTATTATACGAAAATAGTTAATAGCTAATACCTAGTAATACTTGTGTTAATGAATTCAAGAAAAAAATAATAATGAGAGCAAACACAACAAGACAATCTCGATGCAACCACTATAACCACGTACATAAACTCTACTTTTATCCATACATATCAGCAAAATTTGAAATTTGTTGGAAGCAAACTTGCACCTTAATTATACAGAAAATTCCTCACCCTTCAGGCTATGAATTTTCTTTATTTTAGGGGGAAGGGATGTTGTGATTATAAAATCACAGCCATTTCATTTACATTTACTTACCTCCTGTGGATTTCTAAAAATCCATGAGCATTCAAATTGTGGTCCCAAATACCACACAGTGCACGTTCCATACAATAGTATAAAGAGAGCGTGTATTCAATCATCATCCTATCCTGAATCTGCCCGCTGTGCCGCTCTTCTCCCCCAAGAAAGCACGGCGGTAAACGGGGTAATAACAAGTCCGTTGTGACGTAGTTGACCAGATTGTAGCCACACACTTCTGGATCAAGGTCAAGGACAAAATACCCTTCCAGCTTCAAAGGTGATGCCAGTCGCCAAGGTCAAGCCCACGTGTCAACGTGCTTTTTCACGCTCACGGTCAACCTAGTATTCTGGGTAAAAGGTTCATCCGTCCCATTAAGAGCCCTCTGTAGTAGGCAAATATTAATAGAGAATACTTTCAGGGGTTCTTGACTTCGTAGGGAAATTGAATAAAAAGAATAACATATGCAAAATATCATTATCGATTTATTATAAATTAAAAAAATATTAACATTTAATTCTTAGTGTATCATTCTATTTTTGGGGTTGGGCTTGGTTATTTCAATATCTCTATAACTATAATATATTCTTTATTTAATAATAATGCATATCTTAGACTATAATACATTTAAAACAAATTACTTCAATAAATGGAACTATAACTATATGTAATACATTTTTTTATTTACAATACACAACTCTTAGGTTATATGTTTTCTGCGGCTGCTCCTTGTTGCTCTGATGGAATTCAGTAATGTTTCCCAATAGTAGAGTATCCGTTGTGCTACTAACATTTAATTCTACGGTTGGGCTTCCTTAATTCAATATAATTTTTTTGTTTCTCACATTCAGGAATATTTTAGCAGAATAAAAATAGAACAAACACCCATCGCATATATACAATCTAGCCTTATGTTTTGAAGTTTGTTTCCATGCATGCCATGAAAGATCTTTAATCCACAGAAGTGAAACCTGGTTCTTTCATCATCATTATCGTCATAATCATCATCAGCAGCAGCATTATCATCATCTTCATCCTGCTCATAGTTATTTTGTGTCAATAATAGATTCACATGTAGCTTCATATTGTGTGTCGTTGGTCTAATTAGAACAGTTGTGAAGGAAGGCTCTTTGTTTAGAATGAATACGTTTATTGATATATCGTTCTGGTGTTCAAATTGTTTAATTTGCTTAAGCGTCATGGGAAATGTTATTCCAGTTAAATTTAGCACAGTACAATAATGTGGATATGACGATTTCCTATCAAAGTGAACATTTGCAGGATATAGCGCTGAGAACACGGCCCACGCGAAGCATGCTTCATCATTGTTTTTCACATTAATGTAAGCTTTCTTTGATGTAATCTCCTTCGGTAGTGGTATATACGAATATCCTCGGTGCTGTTCAAATTTGTTGATATGTACTGCTAAATGTATAATGGAGTCCAATGTCCAGCCACTATCTTTTTTCTGAAACTCATCCAGCTGAGTGAGTATTGATTCCAAAATGTTAACTTTATACCACTCATTTAAATAGTCGTCCAGATTGATTGGAGCAGTTCTTGTTTGTAATTATTTAATATCTTTTATAACCTCATTGTCACCGATATCCTTAACAAAATCAGCACACAACTTTGTATTAACTTTGATATTGAGATGGCGTTTTAAAATATTCATAATATGGCATATAAATAAATCCCCAGCATCCTGTATAAATAGCTTAGGATCTGCATGGTTTATATTTACAATAATTCCAGCTCTAATACTGTTTATGAATACTGATTTTATTTCCTCCCACTTTACAAAATCACTTTTTCTTATACGCTGATTAATTTCTCCACCTCGGCTGGTGGTTTTCAATAACACTCTCGGCGATTTGGTCTGTCCAATGCAGCTCCCCATATGCCGTTTTGTACCACTCTTTTTACTAGAAAAACTTTCATTTATTAGCGCGGTTGACATTTATTATTTGACCTATCGCTGAGGCTCAACAAAACTGACTGATGCCTCTTATCATCTTACATTAATATCTACTACCGCCTTTTTTCACCAAAACCTTAAATTGAAGCCATTCTCAACCTAATGCTTTCTTGTTTTTTTCCACCCCAATAACTTTCATGTGGTCTATTTTTAGATATCGAATTTCATAACATGCTGCAATGATCACGATTTCCACTGCTCATACACAAAACAAATATTAACATGTTCTTGACATCGATTAAACGTTTTTATGAATATATTTAAGTCTTGGTAAGGAAGCCGTGAAACTATTTTTCTTCAATCAAATAAGCACATATACCAGTGCATACTAGTGCATAGCATACACCGATTCAATCTCCATATCACCCATGAAAGTTTTCCTTTTACACTACACAACATTATATTAATTCATCTCATTGTTGCATACATACATGTCCACAGCTGGCAAGTATATGACGAAGTCCCGAGTGAGATGGTTTCAAACTATGGTGTTCACTAAACCTTCCTAGTGTTTTACAGCAAGACAGATGATAGGAAATTACAAGGGATTTTGCTGCCGAACTTTCATAGCCTAACAGAGAAAAGGATCATGGGAGACATTTGCTCTGGATCGCTTTTTGGATGCGAAACACAGAGAAAAAATTTTAAAACTTAAGATATAAAAATAGATAATGAATTTGATGTGAATAAATATTGCGTGAAAAAATTGATTGGCTATATATTATTTACAGTTGTTGCTGTTTTTCAGTAAAGGAATTGGGAATCTTACATTTTCAACTTTCACTACTCATCTATAACATATTCCACATATTACTCACAGCTCTCAAGTACTCATCTAAGACAACATAGTATACTATATTAATATAATAACTCCACCTTCTTTCACCAAAATATTTAATTTAATCCACTCCCAACCTAATACTTTCATGGCAAGATTTAAAGATTAATAAATAATACTTCCATATCCTACTAGACTTATATCATTCCAAATACCCATTCTCAACATCACGGTATTCACTATTGAACATGAAGCATTATCAACTTTTTAACATTTTGTCGACCTTCGTGATACTCATACAACACCATTTCGAGGAGATAAATACCAGATACCATCCATCAAAACTTTTAACTTAATAAATATCTTACAGTACCTACTCGCTACCCCTCACGACGATCTTCACTATGGACTTGTGGCGAATTATCAACTATTTCTTCCTTTATACTCCACCATTCAGGTGACACTTTACAGGAGATATATATATCCAGCGAGATTGCTGATTAGAATTTTACTGCTTATTCATAACTCCCATACGACTTCCACTACTCACCTCAGACAACATATCGTACTACATTAATATCATAACACAGCGTTCATCTATCAAAGCTTTTAATTTAACCCACTCTCAACTTAATGGTAAGTAAACAATGTACCTGCCTCAACAGTATATCAGCTTCATGTGAACTATTTTTTAGATATAGGAGTCAATCAAATGTCATAATAGCATACCTGCTCGATTTATAAAAGACTCTGCTACCTTCATATGCTCACCAGAAGATGAAATTATGAACATGAAATGAACGCGTTCTTATCTAGCCACCGAGTTAACTTAAAGAAAATATTCCTGCTGGAGGCTAAAAAGTTTAAGCCTTAAGATGCATGAAAACTTTCAATTTAGTTAACTACTTACAGCACCCACTTTACCTCCACCATGATCTTCACTATTATCAATTTTTTCTTCCTTCATACGACACCATTTGGATAATAATTTAGGGAGATAAATATGAAGTGACCTTGCTGATAAGGTTTTTATTCCTTACTCACAGCTCCCAAACAACTTCCATTACTCATCTAAGACAAGATATCATACTACATTGATATCATAACACCACCTTCTTTCATCAAAACATTTAACTAAACCCACTCTCAACCTAATGGTAAGAAAATAATGTGATCACTCCAATACTATGAAGATAAAATTATCATATTCTTATCAGCTTCATGTGAACTCTGATATCGGGGATCAATCAAATCTCATAACAGTGTGACTGATTGAGAAATTTTATTGAAAATTATAACGCTTCATAAATTTCGTGGATGAAAATTTAGGAATAGCAAGAAAAAGATTTTAATTAGACTAAAGTGGTATATAATATAGAATTCATGCTTTTGTTCTGTTTTTCGTTTAATACATAGATCTTTTCTAATATTTTTCCCTAATCGGCCGTCCTACTTACATTAAAGATAATTAATCATTGTTAGCACAGGTTATGTTACTTTATTTTCTCTTTTTTTTAAATTATGCTTATGTGATGTCTTTCTTTTATTTCATTATTTATTTAATTTTTTTTTGTAATTAGTGTTAGTAGGGAGAATCGTTGGGGCCCATGAGGCGTTTACTTCCCTGAATTTTTGAAGTACCTCGTGGTCTGGACGTAGGCTTGCGGCTACTTCTCGCTGGATTGCTTCCTCTTCTTCGGTTCTTCTTTTCCCCAGAATATCTGAGATTTTAGACCAAGAACTGGAGTCCCCTGGAGACTTTTTGTGGAAAATTATTCTTGTCTTTTTTTGGTTGTTCCGTATTTTTTAAATATACTTCACTGGTGTTTCGCTGACCAGCTGCGAGACCGAAAAAACAAAAAGGGCGCCAGCGGAAGTGGCCGAGAAAAAAAAGACCGACATCCTTTCTACTCTGCATAATCTACATCGTTAACTCGTCGTACTGCCATATGACTTATCGACAAGTCGATCTTGCTACGTTCGCTAGACTTGCTTCCACTTGGATTCCACTAATTCATTTTTTTATTGTTTAGTTTCAGAATGTTATTTTTATTTGGAAAATTTGTTTTTATTTCAGTTTAGAATTTGTTTAATTTAAGTTATAGATGCGCTTATTATTTTTATATTGTATTTTAATTAAAATTATCTAACTCTTATCTAATCCGAAAAATAATAATAATAAATAAATTTATTAACGGCCAATGTACAAAGATTACAATATCTTATATACGTACTTCTAATTTTATGCAATGGTCCCTGGTTCAAAATAAAAACTAACTAAAACACATTAAGGTAACGAAATAATTATTAATAAAAGTAAGAATAAGTAATAAACAAATAAATAAAATAATAAAATAAAATAAAGTAATGTAAAACAAGTTGTAAAAAAAATATACGAATATATACATAAAAACAAACCGAAACATACCACCATAAAAAAATAAATAAAAGCGAAACAAAAAAAATTTTAATTAAAGTTAATGGAGATAAAAAAAAAATAAAAAAATAAAAAAAATTAAACCTTATAAGAAATAAATAATAAAATAAATAAAACAAGAAAACTAACAACTATAAAAAGTAAGTGCCATTTACGCTCCTAAAAACCTAAATCTTTTAGTAATGAAGAAAAATGCTTGATAGAGCCCGTTCTCTGCATATTGGCAGGAAGACAGTTCCACTTTCGTATTGCCTGAACAAAGTAAGAGCGCTCACCGTATTGAGAGGAAAACCGAGGGGCTAGAAGCTGACAACCCCTTTCCGAATGCAAGAAGTGCAATCGCTCATACAAATACTCCGGAAGCTTGTTATATATCAGTTTGTGCAGAAGAATGAGTTCACGGCGGCCCAAATACGTTTTTAGAGGAGTGCCCAGCAGTGACAATACATACTGAGACACATGAGCATTACGAGGAAGTCTATAAATATAGCGTATTACATCATTGAAAGCAACATCTAACTTTCTCTGGCACCGAGCATCAGGTTTGCTAAAGATGGTACTACAGTAAACAAAGATTGGAATAAGTAACGTTTTAGCCAATTTTAAGCGCATGCCCACAGAAAGCCAAGCAGACGTTATCCAAAGTTGCCGTAAAGTGCCATAGATTTTCCCTATTAAATTTGAAATGTGACTGCAGCATTTGAAATCAGCACTGAAATAAACTCCAAGATTCCTGACGCAGTCAACGTACTCAAGAACGGAATTATTTAATAAAACAGGAGGGAGTTCTGATTTATCAATCCGGTTCCTATATATAGCTAGGCAGTGTGACTTAGTTGGATTTAACGAAAGTTGATTTAGCAATGACCAGTGATATATGCTACTAAGATCTTCATTAATGCGACAAATACAATCCTCCATCAAACCTATTGGTCTACTCAAATATATCTGGACGTCATCCGCGTAAAGGTGAATAGAGGAATTAGTAACAACATTCGGTAAATCATTTAAATATAAGGTGAAAAGTAGAGGGCCAATAATGGAACCTTGTGGAACACCAGAGCGAAGATATATAAGATCAGAACAAAGTTCTTTTACTTTTACTATCTGTGATCGATTGCGTAAATAATCAGCAACAAGCTGAATGGCGGAGGATGAAAAGCCCAATTGATTTTTCAACTTCCAAAGCAGTCTTGGGTGGTTTACGGAATCAAATGCCTTGGTAAAATCAAGAAGAACAAGTACTGTCATCTGGTCCTTATCGAGAGCTTCACAAATATCTGCAGATACCCTCAGAAGTGCAGTCTCGCAACTATGTCCATGTCGATAACCAGACTGCCACATTGTCCAAGTCTTCTGCTCGTTGATAAATTTGATTATTTGTTGGGACATAATTTTTTCTAAAACTTTAGCAAGGAAACTAAGCATGCTAATTGGTCTAAAGTCACTGGGATTGGATGCAGAGGGCATTTTAGGAATAGGTGTTACATGTGCTTTCTTCCACTGAGTTGGAAATTGGGACGTGGTTAAGCAAAAATTATAAATATGAACAAGTGGTATCAATATGTATGGAGCAAGCACTTTCACAAAATAAGGTGGAAGTGAGTCTGGACCAGGACCTGTGGATTTAATAGAGAATATCACCGAAAGAACCTCAGAGCCATCCACACATGCAAAGGCAAAATCTTCCACAGCATCGCCAATACTACCAGTTGTTGCAGAGCTCAACGGACTTGAAGCATTACCTGCATTACAAGCAAAATAATGGTTTAGAGTGTTTAGGTCTGTATTTATATTGACAGGTTCACGATCATGTACGCCTAGACTCCGAATGTTTTTCCACAATTTTTTAGCCGGTAGACACGTATCAAGCTTTGAACTAAAAAAAGAGCGCTCAGATACTCGAATCATGGATGTAACTCTATTACGCACCCTTTTATATTCCGTAAGGACCGCAGAATCTCTAGTTCGTTTGTATCTTTTTAATAACAAATCGCGTTCAGCCATGGCAGCATGAACCTCCCTAGTTCTCCAAGGGCATTGATCAGAACGAATATTGCAAGTTTTCAAGGGAACGTACTTATCGTATAGATAAGAAAGTGTGCAAACGAGAGTTTCAACTTTATTGTCCAAGGTATTATTAATAAAAACCTCATCCCATGACATTTCATTGCATTCTGTTATCAACTCGTTCAAGTTGATGTTTTTAAAATCACGGTAGGAAAAATTCATAACATTGGGGATTGCAGTGAGATTCATTCTATAAGTTGTGAAGAGAAAATCATGATCAAAGTTTGTGGGAGGAGAAATTTGATTATGGAAAAGGATATTGTTTAAGTTGGTTGTAAGTACATAGTCAAGCATGGTTGGAATAGAACTATTAAAATAAGTAGGTATCTGATTCACTGATTTCAGATCCAACGTTTGCAAAATATAAAACAGATTCTCTCTAGACGAACTAGCATTAAGAGCGTTAACATTTAGGTCGCCACAAACCACAATATCATGATATCGTACAGTAGCAGAACTTAATGCTGTAGTAAGTTCCGAAACATTCTCCAGATTAAAACTGTTCGGTGGACAATAGGTGCTAAATACAACGCACCTGTGGAAATCCGAACATAATTCAACGCCAAGAAATTCTAGACTTTGTCCAGGAGAAGAGGCCCACAAAACCGAAGCACTCAATGAATTATGTACATAGATGGCAACACCACCACCCGTCCGATTCGCGCGGTCATTTCTGAGAATGTAATAGTTTGGGATTGAAACCAATCCAGAGTTAATATTCTCATTAAGCCAGGTCTCGCATACCATCAATACATGAACCCTGGTACCAGCAAACATTACCTGCAAATGATCCGATTTATTTCTTAGACTTCTAGCATTCAAACTGACAATATTCAGCCCGGAAGATCGAGAGAAAAATACGTTACACATTGCTCTCACCTTGTCCAGGGGTGAAAAGTTATCTGGCAAAAATATTCAAGAACATGAATTTTACTGCTTGCTAATTTCATATGGGATGTTTATAGTGGCTCTTAAATCTTATAATTACATAATATATGTAGGTATTTTGTAAAAATTAAGAGGAAATAGTGTGGGTCTAATATCCAGCGTTACATTCCCCCCTTTCGTGAGTAAGAAAAAATGTCCAATGACAATTTTTTCGAACTTTAGGTATAAACGTTCCAGTACAGTATCAAATAATCATGATGCGTTCATCTTATGTCGGTTAGTTAGAAATGAAAATAATCTGCAGCGGTGAGTTATACTCCTATCCTTTGTAAGATAATATGGTTTTCCTGAGTAAGGACTAGCCTTATGTGCAGGAGAGCCTAAAACTACTATTATCAACTGTGGTTATATGATGTATGTAAACATTTTTCTTATTATTATATCAGAAAATTGTTTTTTTTTGTTGTTTTTTTTCAACGTGGATAAGTGTGTGACTTATGAACCAAGAATCCTGGTGAGATAGCATTTTTCTATAATGTAAAATCTAATATGAAATCAAGTGAGTACTGGATACTAATTTATACTAAGGTCACTCTTATAGGGCATAATTTGCTTGCACATATCGTTAGCTTTTTTTTTTTTTGTTTTTTTTTTTTTTGTACACCAATTTAACCAATTTATCTTATTACCTAACTGGTAATCTTAGACTGCCTTAATTTTGAGGCAACATGGCAGACATTGACAGTCTATAAAAAAAAGAGTGAACTACATCGATTTCATTCGCTACTAATAAAGAAATTAAAAATTTTTTTTTTCTACTTAAGATTTCTGCATAATTCGAGATTTCCTATTACTAAATAATTGTGTATATATCTTGATAACTATGGAGTTTTTAGGTTAAATAAATAATACATTTTATTGAATACGTTTGAAAAGTTATTATTTTTGATCGTATTTTACATATTCTAGTTTTTGTGCGGTTCGAATGATGGCATTCGTAAACTTTTGTTACTTCAGCGCTATTCCAGTACAAGAAGAGAACGACACCATATATTAGTCTTCCTGTCATGGACGCTTCTGAGGACAATACCCTTTACCGGAGTGAGGGGAGATGCCCATAAGCCTTTGGTAAATTTCGGAGATATACGTGTGTATATTTCCTGGGTGTTGTTATTTAGATTTAACTAAGTGACTGTATGTAAACCTTAGCTAACTTCAGTTGAATCGAATAAAATTTGTAATGCATTTACAATAAAATAATAAGCATAGTAAAAACAAGCTAACAGAAAGATGCATTACAAGAGTACATGCATAAGAAAAGATAATTTCAACAGAGCTAAAAAACACGCATATCATGCAGACAGAATTTTCATAGAGCGGGAAGTACAATTGAACCAAAGAATCATGAAGAAATTCTGTTCAAATAAGTTAAACGCTTTCACTTCCGCATATCAGCACATATGGCTCAAGAATTAAGTAATTGATTTTCATGCATGAAGCATGAAGACCTGAAAATATAAACAATGCGTTGAGCAATTAAATGCACTCAAGCGCCAGCCAGCTGATTCTTGCATTTTCACTTTTTTTACGATGTACTGACCCTCAATAAATCCGCCTGCTGATATGGGTCACTGTTGTAAACAAAGAATATTTTCCGATGTTATTTTTGTGTCATTATTTTCGTAAGTTAATTTTGTATCATTATTTTCGTAAGTTATTTGTGTGTCATATTGCTTCACGTTTTTTGTGTTTTGTTAAGTGGCCGAAATTATGTTAGGGAAGGGTAAGAATTTGTGTAAGAATTTTGTATAAATTGAATGAATTACTATTGAATAACCAGAGTATAATTTTGACCTGTGATGGGAGAAGATCAGTTTTTCATTTGCAACTATCACACCCTGCTCTTTCTATAATTCAGGCTGTCGCAAGACGCCAAGTACTCTCAGTGAGAGATATAGGCTGAGCTCGCTCGCCAAACACTGAACCATTGTAAAGAAAGCAGATATAGTGATTCAAATCATCCAATTAAGACGACCAATCATTACATGGCGACCCTGCAATACGAACTTTTGGAGAAGATTAAATTAGATCAACACGCTGGACCGAAGCCAATAACTATTGAAGAGTAGAGACGAAGGCAGCAGCAGAAAAAGCAGGAACCACTGCGGCAGCAACAGCCGATTCAGAAGAAACGCAAAAGGACAAGAGCTGGAAAAGCAGTAAAACACCGTAGGAGCATAGCTAATTTGTACAGGCTAGCGAATTTAGCCATCACCAAAGAGGAGAAAAGGAATTTCTTGGAGGCCATACGCGACCAGCGAATACAATACAGCTCTACCGAAGATGGGCAAAGGAGCATCAAAGATAAAAAACAGTGAAGACATAGACAATGTACCAGTAGCCACAGCAACTAACACCTTCATAGATGCCAAAATTTTTGGAGACCACGATACGGACATTAAATATTTATTAGGCGCGATAATTTTTATTATAATAATTATAATAGGCTACAACTATTGTAAAAATATGTTCATAAAAAAAGTAAAAAAAGAAGCAAACAAAATATTGTCAGCATAAATAAAATAAAAAAAAAAAAAAAAAAAAAAATTTATTTGACTTTCTTTAAATTAATTTTAATATTCACAAGATGATGTCCTCATAGAATGAATGAATTGAAGGCCATAGATAAAGAAGCCAAAAATTTATTTGAAAATTTTAAAAAGAATCCAAATAGGATATATACAGCTAACTTCCTATTAGCTAAAAGTAGTTTTATATCTAAATCAAAAATAAATTTTGAAGAGAAGTTTGGTCAACTCTCGAAGTATGATAAAATAAATTTTGAAGAGAAGTTTGGTCAACTCTCGAAGTATGATAAACAAGCTTGTGAGCATCTGCAAAAGAAATTTCAATTAACGTTGCAAGAATTGGAAAGAATCATTAGTAACAAAACCAAGGTGTTACAGGAGATACTTGAAAACTCAATAACTGAGGAAGAAGAATACTACAGTGAAAGTTCAGAAGACACTGCAGAAATGGCTTCTTTTGACATTGCATCAGCAACAAAGCTTGTGCCCGAGTTCAATGGAGAAGTGAAGAATCTCACGAATTTCACAAACTTAGTGGAATTCCTGTACGATTCTATAGATAAACTTGAGGACAAGAAAAAATTAATTAACTTTGTGATGAAAACAAAGTTAACAGAGAGAGTTCGCAACAAAATTTGCAATGAAGCAACCCCAGTAACATTCTCAGAATTCCAGACATTATTTCGAAAAACGTTTAAAAATACCAACAACCCTCTGAAAATTCAGAATGAGTTATCTCGAACCTATCAAGGTGAAAAATCTGTACAAGATTTTTCCTCCAAAATAGAATCCTTGACGGCAGAGTTAAATAGCATACAGATATCTGATCAAGGTGAAAACAACCGTGAAATAATCGCAAAACTAACCGACCAACTAGCTCTGAACGCTTTTAAATCTGGTTTACGAGAACCTATAAAGTCGATAATATTCGCAGCGCAACCAAAGACTCTAGTAGAAGCGGTACAACTTGCTACAGAAATAGATGCCGACAATAAACAGACAAAAAATGTACTTAGATTTTCGGCACAACAAACTGCATCTCGTAGGTACATAATAACAACCATACCTTCCGAGCACCTTTTAATAGGAGAAGGCAACAATACCAAGCCAATAGAAATTCACGTGATAACATAGGGAATAACACATTCAACAGGTACTATCAAAATCGGTCTAGAGGAAACAATTTTAGACCACGGTGGTATCAAAACCAGAACAATGCAACCATTGCATTTAGGTCAAACAGAGGATCACGCGGTGGATGGCAAAACAATTTTCCACAAAGAATAAACATAATGAATTCGGGAAACGGACTAGGAGTCCCCCAAAACCATCACGCAGGGGACGAACAATATCAGACAATAAATTCGTAAAGATCCATAAAGTGTCACCTGACAAACTCACCCACTACGTCAACATCAAAGGTGATGCATCGTCAGACAATGCAACTTGGTTCATAGATACAGGAGCAAACATATCGATAATCAAGAAAAGTAGCTTAAAAGATGAATTCGGAATAAGAAAAGAAACTATTGAGATAACGGGAATAACTGACGAAAAAATTGAAACGATAGGAGTAATAGAAATAAAACTTCAAGTTGAAGGAGAAGTCATACGACATAATTTACACGTAGTAGAAGACAATTTTCCGATCACAACGGATGGCTTAATTGGTTTAGACTTCCTAACAAAATATGGATGCAAATTAGACTACGAATTATTTATTCTGACAATCAGCACAGAAAATAACAATGCTGAAATACCAATAATGACGAGAACCCCGGAATTGGAGACAATTTCAATTCCAGCAAGATCTCAAATATACAAAGCAAAAGAATCGCTATATGCGATATGCAAGAAATATTCAGATATATTCTACGTCGATGGAGACAGGTTAACAGTCAATAATTTCTACGAACAGAAAATAACGATGACAAATCATACACCCATATATATAAAAAATTATCGCTTACCACAAACACAAGCGGAAGAAATAAATAGACAAGTGGAGCAATTACTAAAAGAAGACATAATAGAACCATCAACAAGCCCGTATAACGCCCCATTACTAGTAGTTCCTAAAAAGAGCATTAATGATAAGAAGAAATGGAGAATGGTAGTTGATTTTCGTCAACTAAATAAGAAAATTATGGATGACAAATTTCCACTAACCAGACACGAGGATATTCTGGATAATATGGGCAGAGCAAAGTATTTTTCAACATTAGATTTAACTAGTTCATTTCACCAAATAGGTTTACATCCGAAATCACGACCTTTGACTGCGTTTTCAACCAACAAAGGTCACTTTCAATTCAAAAGATTACCTTATGGATTAAAAATTTCAACAAATAGCTTTCAAAGAATGCTCACCATTGCCTTAGCAGGTTTGGATGCTGAAACTTTCCTATATGTGGATGACGTAATAATTTTTGGTTGTAGCTTAGCACACCACAATAGAAATCTCTGTAAAACTTTTGATAGATTACGTCAATACAATCTAAAATTGAATCCACAAAAGTGCAACTTTCTGCAAACAGAAGTAGTATATTTAGGTCATTTAATAACTAATGAAGGTATTAAAACTGACCCCAGAAAATTTGATACAATCACTAGCTATCCCAAACCCACTAATGCAGATGAAGCAAAAAGATTTACAGCTTTCTGCAACTATTATAGAAGGTTCATACCTAACTTCGCAGCAATAGCTAAACCATTAAATATGCTTTCACGCAAAAACACACCTTTTATTTGGACAGAAGAATGTCAAAATGCTTTCGATACAATGAAACAAAAATTAACTAACCCACCGTTGTTGCAATACCCAGATTTCTCGAAACGATTTATTCTAACAACTGATGCATCCAATTATGCTCTCGGCGCAATCTTATCACAAGGAGAGATAGGCAAAGACCTGCCAATCTCTTATGCAAGTCGTACACTAGATGTACATGAAATGAAGAAACCAGTAATTGAAAAAG
The DNA here is from genome assembly GCA_963924295.1 of Dioctria rufipes. Taxonomy (NCBI): domain Eukaryota; kingdom Metazoa; phylum Arthropoda; class Insecta; order Diptera; family Asilidae; genus Dioctria; species Dioctria rufipes. The sequence goes on from OZ002740.1 coordinate 121,329,018, forward strand.
AACTATTAGGAATCTATTGGGCGATCAAACATTTCAGACCCTATATATACGGAAGAAAATTCACTGTCGTTACCGATCATCGACCATTAGTTAGTCTCTTCACACACAAAGATCCATCATCGAAGATGACAAGAATAAGACTAGAACTATCTGAATATGACTTTGACATCATATATAAGAAGGGGTTATTAAACACGAATGCAGACGCACTGTCTAGAATCAATCTTAATTCAGACATGCTTAAAGATATGATACCGATAAAGCAAGTTAACATAATAACAAGGAGTAAAAAGAAAGAACTAGAATCACGTGATGTACAGAAAGACATTGAGAGTGCTGAGGAATCGTTTGGCCAACTTTTCATCCACGAATGCACTTCAATCTCTGATGTAAGGAATATAAGGCAAGTAAAGTTCACGAAGATACAAGAGGACGTCCTAAGCAGAAGAATTTCAAGAAAGAAAATAATATTAATAAAAAAGAAAGAAGTGTTGATCGAGTACAGTGATAATCTAAATCTGAACTTAGGTTCGATAATTGAGAAACTGACTCTAGCAATGATCAACAACCGAATAGAAAAGCTAGCAATATCAATAAAAGATGAACTATTAGTGAAATTTGGAATAGAAAGATTCAAAAAGGAATTTAATGCTCTGCAGAAGCGATTTAAAAGAGAAAGAAAACAAAACTTGCACATTTTGATATTTAAACCCCCGAAAAGAATTGAAAATAAAGACGAACAGTTAAAGATAATAGAAGAATTCCACGACACACCATACGCCGGTGGACATTCAGGAGTAAAACGGACGATAAACAAAATCAAACAAAGATACTGCTGGAAGAATCTCAGCAAGATGGTAAAATCTCATATAAATAATTGTGAAAAGTACAAATGCAATAAGCTTGTAAGACACACTAATGAAAGAATGGTAGAAACAAATACACCTAGTGATAGTTTTGAAATTGTAGAAATAGACACGGTAGGACCAATGAAACAGAGTAAAGCTTACCGATATATTCTAACATGTCAATGCCAATTGACTAAATACGTAGAGGCATTCCCCATGGAAACTAAAGAGGCCAAGACAGTTGCAAAAATTTTAGTTGAAAAAATGATACTCAAGTACGGAGCATTCAAGATCCTAAGAACGGATTTAGGCACTGAATTTGTCAACAGTTTAATCGCGGAAATATGCAAGATCTTCAAGATAGATCACGTTAAATCAACCCCATTTCACCATGAAACGTTAGGCTCTATTGAAAGAAGTCATAGAGTACTAAATGAATATCTGCTATCGATCAGTCAAAACAATGAATGGGATGAATGGCTAACATACTTTACATATTGTTACAATATAACACCGCATACAGAAACTGGAAGAACGCCATTTGAGTTAGTATTTGGCAAAATAGCCTCACTTCCTGACACTATTGTTTCCAGCAATCCAACACCGATTTATAACATAGAAGATTACGCAAACGAATTGAAATTTCGATTACAGCAGAGTCTTAGAATAGCAAAATCTTTACTAGAGAACTCTAAATCAAAGAGAAAACAAACATTAGACAAAAAAATTAATCCACTAAAAATTAATATAGGTGATAGAGTATTACTAAGAGTAGGAAATAAGAAAAAACATGAACAACCATATAAAGCACCATATGTAGTAATAAGTACAAATAATGTAAATACCAAAATAAAGATAGGAAATGAAATAAAAGAAATACACAACAATAGATTAAAGAAATTTTAGAAGTAATTTTCATATTGGCATGCCATACCCATAAGTACATTGTAAATAGGTTAATGATATAGGGTACAATAGTAATTTAGGTATTAAGTAACTACCGTATAACAAAAAAAAATTTTTTTTTCTCATACTCTCAAAAAAAATTTTTTTTTCTCCCGAAGGGAAGGATGTAATGCATTTGCAATAAAATAATAAGCATAGTAAAAACAAGCTAACAGAAAGATGCATTACAAGAGTACATGCATAAGAAAAGATAATTTCAACAGAGCTAAAAAACACGCATATCATGCAGACAGAATTTTCATAGAGCGGGAAGTACAATTGAACCAAAGAATCATGAAGAAATTCTGTTCAAATAAGTTAAACGCTTTCACTTCCGCATATCAGCACATATGGCTCAAGAATTAAGTAATTGATTTTCATGCATGAAGCATGAAGATCTGAAAATATAAACAATGCGTTGAGCAATTAAATGCACTCAAGCGCCAGCCAGCTGATTCTTGCATTTTCACTTTTTTTACGATGTACTGACCCTCAATAAATCCGCCTGCTGATATGGGTCACTGTTGTAAACAAAGAATATTTTCCGATGTTATTTTTGTGTCATTATTTTCGTAAGTTATTTTTGTATCATTATTTTCGTAAGTTATTTGTGTGTCATATTGCTTCACGTTTTTTGTGTTTTGTTAAGTGACCGAAATTATGTTAGGGAAGGGTAAGAATTTTGTGTAAGAATTTTGTATAAATTGAATGAATTACTATTGAATAAACAGAGTATAATTTTGACCTGTGAAGGGAGAAGATCAGTTTTTCATTTGCAACTATCACACCCTGCTCTTTCTATAATTCAGGCTGTCGCAAGACGCCAAGTACTCTCAGTGAGAGATATAGGCTGAGCTCGCTCGCCAAACACTGAACCATTGTAAAGAAAGCAGATATAGTGATTGAAATCATCCCATTAAGACGACCAATCATTACAAATGCTTCTTCCCTTTGTTTTTTTTTTTTTTGTAAGATCCTGTTATGCGTAGCATTATTTGTTTTGCTGATATGAACTTATCCGTGGTTAGATCTTTCATTTTCGTAACTAACGCCTATACATGTGACCGTATGCTTTCTGGAGTTGCTCTGGCCCACTGAGAAGCAGCCCCTAGCTCGTTTCCCTGATAATGTGTATTATCTTGAGCAGGTTTGAAGGGACATATCTGATTGGGATCGTTAAGAGAAATATCGCAGTTATTATGACTGTTGGATGTGGCTGATGCATTATGTTGCCATTCTTGATTATGTTCTTCATTTTCAGATGCTAGGTAATTTACATTCGTAGTTGAGGGTCGATTGTTTTCTGGGAAGGAATATCGGTTTCGAGAATATCGCTGATTATTACTATTGGAGTTGTTGTTGTGATAATTGGTTTGCCTAAATGGTTGCAAATTCTGGTTAAAATTCTTATTATTGCTAAATCTAGGGTTATTGTAAAATTCACGGTTATAAGCTCTTTGATTAACATTTACTGGTTGGTCAATGCTATACCCAACGTGGTTTGCAAGGGGAGTTTGTTCACTGTTGGGATAATTCGAATGTGAGTTAATTTTAGCTTGCTCATTAGCTTGCTCCAATCTGCGACAGGCTTTTTCAAGACAGTCTACTGTGTCAAAATCCATTAGGGCAATGGCTTTGACGTACTGTGGAAGCATATTGTTTCGAATTATTTTAACTCGGGTAGTCTGTCGGGGTACATGAGTCATGTATGAAACATATTGTACAACACTTTCAGATATTTTTTGCTTTCGAACCTTGAGGAATTCTAAGAGAACATCTGACTGTAGCAAGGGTTCAAATTGATCCAGAAATGATTCGACGAATTGCTGGTAGGACATAAATAGTAGTTTCTTGCGGCGAAACCACTTTAGAGCTGAACCTTCTAATATATCGGAAAGACAGGGGAGTATTTCAGCTTCCCCTAATTGCCTTGAACGCGCAAAATCAGCTACACGCTGAAGAAACTCGGAAGTAGACTCGTTTTTATCGTCACCGCTAAATTTTATGCCCCATTTGTAAAGCATAGGTGATGTTTTGTTATTAAAAGAATGATTCAAAGACATATTTTCATGATGAGGAGGACTAGAGTTCGCGGGTTCGTTAAATAATAAGGTTTGGTTAGGTGGCATAATGTCATCATTGAATTTTACCCTGTCGCTAGCAACAGGTTTCGAATTGCTATCGAGCATGATATTATGGGTATATACCTTTCTTTTAGTATCCATTTCTGGTTCACTTTTCTTGGAGTAAATACGAGATTTCCACACTTTGTATAGCTCTTGCTCTATACTTTTGTAACAACATTTTTATCCTATCTAGAAAGACTGTTTTCTTTGCAAGTTAATTCTAATGGATAAACCTTCCAAGGCTTCTCCTGAAATTTCCTCGACATCATCTTCAAATTCCTTCAATAATGCTTCGCATTGATCGAGGTCTTCCTTAGGATCTAAGAACGGCTCTATTTCAATTTCAATAGATTTAGATTCGGCTTCGGTCTGCATTTGCTTTGCCCACCATGCAGTCCTGGCCCTAATCGTATACTGGTCTGGGGATACCCCACGACATCGCATTTCGTACTTGATGTCGGCGTCGGAACAAAATGCTGCTATTTCAACAAAAGACATGATCTTTTTGAATAATTTATTACAGTTTACTTGATAGTTCGGAATGACACACTTCTCGTGAAATAGGAATAAAGGGAGTATGTATATACTTAGCAATTAACAATTCTATGAATTTTCTTCTTAAAATTATATTTACGCACCTATTAGTTTCAAATTTCGAAAAAATATTTTTAATGAGAAACCAACCCTGGGATCAAAGTAAGAACTTAGCTTTTTATTACTATAGAAGTGTTGATAATTATCCTGTTAGTGATTGGCCGCTTTCCTAAGTGAAATTTAATTTTTTTTTTTTTTTTTTTAGCTTTACTTCAATTAATTTATGTGGTCTAAATTATTAAGCGAGAGTATGACATATGTGAAATCTTTAAAAAAATTTTGCTGTTAGATTTTACCAAGGAATATAATGCCTTGTAATTATATAATTCCATTCAAAATTCTAAATGAAGCGAAAATAAATTGAATCCCTTGACTGTTGCAAGTATTTAAGTTCGTATTAATAATGTAGATTGTAACCTATTTCAATAATATCTACTTTCAATAATATCTACTATTCTAGAATGGTCCCGAAGGGTACAATATATCATCTAATTCAATAAGTGTTATTTATTGGTAACGATGCCTAAAATACGAGTTGTTTTGTTACCCTAATAGGATAGAGATAGAACGGAAATTCGTGATCTCATCGAAAAATATCTCCTTTTTCTTTTTCCTAATTTAGCACTGTGACTTGAATTTCTAGGTCACGCTTGAATTGTGTTACAATTAATTTAACATGATTATGTACACAACGTCTGTGCTAAAATAACACGAAGATCTATCTATATGATCTATTTGGCGTGAAATGGATGAAATTGTAGGTTGATATTGTATATGTAGCTCACTCTTTCATTATGTCGGAAACATATTTTTAATTTAGATTGTTATATAACCACATTACAAATTTATAACGTTTGTATGTATTAAAATGTTTTGAATATTACTTAGTAATAATGTAAATATATCGGGATCGGCAGTACAATTCTCATTTAGGCTTATGATTTATGAGAAAAAATTCACACTTACATACAATCACTAATTTTATAAGGTCATTTTTTCAAGGTTATGGATCACTAATTCTGCCCCAGATTTGCAAGTTCAAGGTTATGAAATTTGTATACAAGGTCCTGAACAATTTGTACGAGCACTGGAATTAGTTGTGATAACTAAGAAATTAGGTATATACACGAAAACTAAGAAATAGTAATTCTAGAAATTATTATCGCGTGCACTGTAATTATGATCCACTAGCAAACTTTTTAACGTTGAACGTAAATTGATGTTAATAATAATTTTTGCGTGAATATTTCATGATTAGTCAATTATTCCCTAATGTTGCGCACAATTATGCTGAAAATATCTGATTAGTTTTAATACTTGTATCCAGTATCCACCTGATGAATGCACATCTGTTACCACAGTTAATTATTTTGTAGCATTTCACTACTGCAGCAATAATTAGATATTTACACTTAAGAATGAACAACAGAGCACCCGATGCTGAACGATATTTGAACAATATTTCTATTTTCCCTTTCTTTTGCAGCTGTTTTTTCTGAGTATGTAGGCTTGCGTGCTGCTATTGCTTTGTTGGGATGACTGGTTTTGATAACGCTGGATATTAGAGATAAAAGACTTTAGAAAGATTTTTTTTTTTTGTAACTAATGAAGATTGCCACTAGAAATTTTAAAATGTGATTATTAAAAGAAAATATTTATTGATTATAATTTTCAATTTCGGATTTTTGTTCTTTTTTGCTTTGTTGAGCCCCCATTTGATAACGCTTCATAAATTTCGTGGATGAAAATTTAGGAATAGCAAGAAAAAGATTTTAATTAGATTAAAGTGGTATATAATATAGAATTCATGCTTTTGTTCTGTTTTTCGTTTAATACATAGATCTTTTCTAATATTTTTCCCTAATCGGCCGTCCTACTTACATTAAAGATAATTAATCATTGTTAGCACAGGTTATGTTACTTTATTTTCTCTCTTTTTTTTTAAATTATGCTTATGTGATGTCTTTCTTTTATTTTATTATTTATTTAAATTTTTTTTGTAATTAGTGTTAGTAGGGAGAATCGTTGGGGCCCATGAGGCGTTTACTTCCCTGAATTTTTGAAGTCCCTCGTGGTCTGGACGTAGGCTTGCGGCTACTTCTCGCTGGATTGCTTCCTTTTCTTCGGTTCTTCTTTTCCCCAGAATATCTGAGATTTTAGACCAAGAACTGGATTCCCCTGGAGACTTTTTGTGGAAATTTATACTTGTCTTTTTTTTGGTTGTTCCGTATTTTTTAAATATACTTCACTCGTGTTTCGCTGACCAGCTGCGAGACCGAAAAAACAAAAAGGGCGCCAGCGGAAGTGGCCGAGAAAAAAAAGACCGACATCCTTTCTACTCTGCATAATCCACATCGTTAACTCGTCGTACTGCCATATGACTTATCGACAAGTCGATCTTGCTACGTTCGCTAGACTTGCTTCCACTTGGATTCCGCTAATTCATTTTTTTATTGTTTAGTTTCAGAATGTTATTTTTATTTGGAAAATTTGTTATTATTTCAGTTTAGAATTTGTTTAATTTAAGTTATAGATGCGCTTATTATTTTTATATTGTATTTTAATTAAAATTATCTAACTCTTATCTAATCCGAAAAATATTCAAGAACATGAATTTTACTGCTTGCTAATTTCATATGGGATATTTATAGTGGCTCTTAAATCTTATAATTACATAATATATGTAGGTATTTTGTAAAAATTAAGAGGAAATAGTGTGGGTCTAATATCCAGCGTTACAAAATATAAAACAATTCTTCATGAAATGTAAGACTTTCAATACAATCTCCTAGATACATAAAAACATTAATCGCTCAAATTGTCTGCTTTACTCGGCTATATTTGTTTACACAAGATATCAAATTACCAGCCACATTGCCACCTTTCCTAATGCTTTAATTTCCATTACTTCTAATGATTTCAGGTGTGTTACCACCCCAAGCAGCCGTGATCAATTTTTACACATCGAATATCATAACATGATCACTCTTGTTAATAAAACACACCTACAGACAACAACTTACGTTATAATTGTTGTTGTTGTTGTTTTTCAGCAAAAGAAATCTTTAGTTATAGCTTCCACTGCTCATCTAAGACATCATATCCTACAGATCAATATAAATTGTTGTAGTTTTCGGCTAAAGAAATTGGGAATCTTACATTAAAAAACATATATCACTCAATTTGTTTACTTTACTCGGCTGCTGTGCGAATTTGTTTACATTATTCAACTGCGAATTTGTTTACTTTACTGAACTGTGCGAATTTGTTTATGCAAGGAATAAAATTAGAATAATTCCACCTGAAGAGCAAAATTACACATGTACTAATTTCCATTACTTATCTAAGTGAACATATCTACCTACATTCGCCCTAATCAGCTTCGCCTGATCTATTTTTAGATATATGATCATGTTGTGCAATCTTGTTTATAAAAGGTACCCACAGATTAATATCATCAAATCTTTACTCCACAACTTAGGTTATAGTTGTTGTTGTTTTTGTTTTTTTGTTTTTGAGCTATTAATATTAATTACACCTGAGAAGGTAAGATAGCTAATATCTCGAACCATAGCCCGTATAGGATTTTTGATGAAAATTTTACCCCCTAGTACTAATACTATTGGCATGGACAAAAAATATGCTAGGGTTAACTTGAATTATTACTACTATTAATTATACCTCAAAAGGTAAGATCACTAATATCTCGAAACCCATAGCCTGTAGAGGATTTCTGATAAAAAATTTGTCCACCCCTATTACTAAGACACCCATTGACACCTTCTAGAATCAATTGGTATGAACAAAAATATTCTAGGTTTAACTTAAATTATTACTTGTACTAATTACACTAATTCACTTAGGGAATTTCATGACATTTCATATCCACATAAATACACAGTTGCATACATTCATCCACGACTTAGGAAACGTTTGCTCAGCCACCAAGTACCCCAGCCCAACATACCACAGGCACTCATACTAAAGTAAACAACTAACAACAAACTCAAGCTGACAAGTATACAGCCCCGATATAAATTCGCTTAGGGCATTTCACATCATTACTTAAGCCACACACATTCCACCCAAGCTTTGGTACAGGTAACGTAGCCCAATCCAACACACCCCAGACAGTCCTAGTCATAGTATCAGATATTCCCACTAAAGCTCTCAGCAAACCTCCAGTAGCCAAATTGTAGCCTCCAAGATCAGATCAAACTTAACCAGCAACCTCCACCAATAAAGCTTCCCACCCTTTCACAAATGTTTAGAGGTATGATCTCCGAGATGAAAAATAAGTGAACTCCAGAAACAAAATCGAAAACCTATGCCATTTCCCTATACTGCAGAGTACTGAAAGTGATCTCGTATTCCCAAAACTCGAGATGAAAAATGTTGATGTCAACTTAGAGGCTATGAGTCTGAGATAAAAAATAAGTGAACTCCAGAAACGAAATCGAAATCCTATGCTATTTCCCTATGCTAGAGATTGCTAAAAATGGTCTCGTATCCCCAAGACGCGAGATGAAAAACATGCGAACTTCAGAAACAAAATAGAAATCCTATGCTATTTCCCTATGCTGGAGAGTGTTAAAAGTGGTCTCGTATCCCCAAAGTGGCCTCTTATCTCCCACATCAAAGACATAAACGAGTACAGTCGAGACACAAACCCACATTTAGTATGGATTCGAACCACCTAGCGACGGTGGTACCATCTGCGGCGAAATCCTGGAAGGTAAAAGGGTGTCGCAGAACTCTTATAGCGTAACTACTGTCCGTCTGCACGATAATTCAAGAATGCATTGATTTAAATTCCTGAAAATTTGTACCTGGCCTCTCTAATAAACGTTTAGTTCTAAGTTCGGAAATAGGACATATCAGACAACATATTTGTAAAGGTGCCCTACCAAATTATACTCAGTATATATTTGGACCCTAATTAAAAATGGTTTAACGTTAAGTTCTGAAATTTTATACGCGAATATCTTAAAAGTGTTTTGTATTTTGTGGGACCATCAGGCTGTGGAATGATCTTCCATTTGAATTAAGGCGTGGCAGTCGGGACAGCTTCCGGCGAAATAGTTTCTTATATTTTTCGAATTTATAGCTATAACTGAACTACATTTGTTTTATAATCAATTTGTAAATATAAGTGCATTTAAATAGGTGTATATAAAGAATTTATGAATTTTCCATTATTCTAGACTAAATTAGAAATTAGCATTTTCGTACATTAATTGTTACTCTCTGTGCACATCTACGTACATATAATTAAAAGTAAACGCTTAATTGTGTAGGGTTTACATTAAATAAATAATATATTCTTTTTATTTATATAAGCTCGTTATTTCTTGGCTCTTTGGCTCTTTTCAAAATTCCTTAAAAATATGTGCAAAAGGCTGTACAATACATAAAGAAAAAGACACTAGCTAACCTAAAAAATCACAAACATAACAGTCAATAGGGACAACAAAAACAAACACAAACTAAACACTAACAGGTAAGAGGAAAAAAAAGTGAACACTATGTTCTCAAAAGAGACAATAAACGGATACAAAAATTTTGAACAATGTCTAAAATATGTAAAATAAAAAAAAATTTACTTGCCCCTATTTTGACAATAGGGTAAGTGGCGTTTCCAAGAAGTTCCAATTTCAAAAATAGCCTAATAAAAATAATTATGTAAACGAACGAATTTTCAACAAAAATTTTTGCTATTTAGCACCGAGACCGAAACTGAATTAAAAATGAGAGATCGAACGAACGAAAAAATTTACCCGATACCGTTATAGAATCCCGCGAGGGCAGCCTGTAGTATAATAGAGCTCTACAAACTGCCGTCATCATCCCGCCAGCTTAGCATGTCTAACAGAGTACTTGTTCTTACCACAGCACGGGCAACGATTCCCAAGTGGGGAGAAACCCCGTGGACTAGTCTTGCAAATGCTGTGGCCTACTATCACCAGCGAAAGACAAGGGCCGTCATGCACCGACGATAGTGGTTGCTATGTGCAGTTGAATGTGTCTGCATTCGTTACCAGATTTTCAAGACGTAAACGTCTCTTCAATCTGTCAACGAAGTGGCGCTTAATTGCTTGTGCGTGATGTTGTGGGTCAGTGTTCTGATTCCCATCTCCTGCTCTCATGTAGTACACGTGAATTGTAGATTTGGCCAGTGTCAACACAAAGCTAATTAAACAGTTCACCCGACTACTAACCTTTGGTCCCCATAGAAACTGTAGCGTTCTACATATAATTATAAATAAATAGAAAAATAAATTATAGTAAAATAGACCAAAGCTTTAAGATTTTAATTAAGTAGTTGCATAAACGAGAACACTGTAAACAATTAAATGTCATAAATATCCAAATGTATTATGGATCTAAGTACACAAGTAGGACTTAATTAGATTTGCCTGTAGAGAAATTATACAGATCTAGTTCTGTGCTCTTGAACATAAATAACATAAAAAAAAAAAATAGATTTCATAACAGAAAGAGTACCTATATATTTTGAAAATAGGACTTAAAAATAAAATTCCGAAAAAATTTATATTATAAAAATAGGAATTAAAAATAAAAACCAGGAAGAATATAATTATAAAAATAGAACTCCAGAATAAAAAAAAAATAATATAAATTAAAGAGACATTTTTCATTCTTTTCATTTTTGAGAATCGATGTCGCTTGGATGTGTTTGATGAATTTCCATCAAAAATCCGCACCACGTTGAACATCGACAAAACCATGTCCTAGTAATTCCGAAATTCAGGTGGACCAGCTCACACATATCGTGCACGAGTTCCATTAGATTTTGTAAAGCTGGGCAAGTGAAGAACCTGTGAAACGGAGTGATGCAGCAATTTGAATGCTACATCAGCATCTTTGTAACTAGAAGAATAACTGTAGACTACTCTGCAAGTTATCCCTCCCATCACACCCATATTCACCCCGAGGTATGTTCGCCATCTGTTTTATTATGTATACTCCGGAGGTCTTACTGACATAAGGACGGCACGTAGCACACGTGTTGTAAGTGTGCTGAAAGGTGTGTGAAGTGTTCTGTTCAGAACCAAAGCATCTTCCAACTTAGTGCCAGGGTCACTCGTCCCAAGTTGGCGAAATCTTTCCCGCGCAGAAGCAGCCAAGTCGTGTAGTTGTGGAGTGTTAGTGTTTATTCGACAGTTTCCAGAGATATCAATGATAGCTCCGAGAACTGTCAGTGTATGCGTGTCAGCTTCAAAACCTCGAACATTGCTGAACACTGAATCTATTAATTCAGGATTAAACGTGATTACAATCGACGCGAATTACGTGTACCGTAGAGCATTCCACTTATGGTGAAGTGCTGTCCTGATTTTGCCACAGGTCTGAATCGTTGAGATTAGATCTTGTGGCCAGTCACGAGGATACGGTGGTCCAACAGAGAGCAGGTAGTAATACTCCCCTATGACGATCCTTCCCAGTCCATACACCCAAAGCTGAGAAATCAAAGTGTCTCTCTGGCAAAACACTAGTTGGAATGCACGCACTTGGAGACACCTTGATTTCACGACCAAGTTAGTGAGACCGAGTCCACCTATCATGAATGGCAGACAGAGTGTGCTTTCAGTAACCCATCGTCTTCCGCACCAAAAGTCGCCTATCGTTTTTGCTTGAAGAAGACCTACAAAGCCTTCATCAAATGCCTCAGACTTTAGCAGATGAACGATGGACGAGGTAATCAAATAATTTATCAGGATTGAACTACCCAATAAGGATAATGGGAATAGTCCACTACGCCATGAGTTAACAGCCGTAGAGAGTTTCTCCAGAGCGATGCGGCTATTATTTCATTTACTCTCGCGTCTTGATGTGATGATTGCTCCACGGAGACTGTCCAAGGACGTTTCCGGAACTGATGTAACTATCAATTCTGCTTACGCATTAAGGTTGTTTTAAACTGCTGATAGGATTTACCTGCACTTAATTTTTCAATCTTGTAATTTATATTTGTATACGTGTATAATATATATATATTTTTTAAACACTAGTACTTCCTATTATTTTCTTAATTTTTCTTTATTTCCCTTATTCTGTAATTTTAAATATTAAACATTCATTACATATTTTTTACATCTACACTTTCAAACCTGAATATTCTTCTAACCTATTTAATCTCCCTTATTTATTTTTTCATATGATTTCATGTTTGCATGCAGGTTATCTCCGCAATTGAACTTTCTCTGTTTTTGTTTTACTTTGTTGCTTTTGTTTTATATTATATTTTCTTTCTTGCATATTAGTTTTGTAACAAAAATTTCTCTTAATTTTTTTTACCCTTTTTTTCATAAATCTCAATTTTTAACATTACAGTTTTCTTTATTTTCTTTACTGTTTTGTTTTATCTTTCAACTTCATTTATGCTTATATTTTTGTCATGTAATATTTCATGTTTTATAGAACAGTTTTTACGTTTTTATCTATAAATATACCTTACTGATTGGTTCCTATTCCAACGGAATAGATACGGGGTCATGTTCATACCTCCTTCCATATTCTTTCTCGCCACAGACTATCAAACTTAGCTCATGAAATTTCTTCTGAAATTAGAGGGAATTTGTTGGAAATTTCTTTGGTTAAATCCCCCAAATCCTGGCTCATAACCGTTACTTACTCTTTAGATTTATATAAAAATTGTATCAATTGCATAACATTTTAGTTCAGAAAATTTTCATTATGTTCGTTGTTTTAAAGAATTTGAAATGTTTTTAAAGTCCATGTAACTCAATTTTGTATTCCACTATTCAAAATAATTCTGATATATACTACATGTCTCATTTACCAGCCGAAATTGCATCTATTTGTATTTATATAACAATAGAATAGACAATGGCATTAGAACAATAGAATTGCTCCGTTAAAGCTAGTAATAGAGAGCTGGTGATTTTTGGGATGAAGGGCAATTCTTCTTCTAGTTCAAGCATTCGTTAAGTGCAGTTGAAACTAAAGTTATTTGCAAGTTTGATCGAAAATTTTTTTTTTCTTAATCTCTAAGTGCTGTGAACAAACCTTTTAAGTCCTAAGAGCTGGATAAATATATTTCGAATAAATAATCATCAAACTTGATTTAGTGCAAAATCAAGCAGAGTCTATTCATCAAGAAAATCATCCATCAGATAGTCCTTTCGAGCCAAATTACGAATCAATGTAAAATAAATTCTACAATCAAACAAAAAAATATAACTCAGATAAGTACACGTGGTTCATTTTATTATAAGTACATACATATATATTATATTTAAATACTGCATGTATGATTAAGCAATTCTACATGAAATTAAATATTTTGCGCAATAAACAAAACTATTTAGTCATTGCATGAACATTATTTACATATTGTAGACATACAATTTATTTCCATAAAGATCATAAGAGTGCAAATTGATTCGACGCATACATATATACGAACAACCTATATGCAGTGAAATTAAAGTGATAAGATAATCAAGTGAGTGATCTACAAAACAATTTCTCTTGAATCCGTTAATTGTACAAATCTAACAAAGACTTTGTGATATTAAATATCTTTCATTTGAGCACATTTTGGTGGTCATAAAGGTGAAACGTCTCTCATTACCATTATCGGGTGACATTATTGAACTATAGACTCATAACCTAAAGGAAATATTACAATATCGTTGAATAAAATTTTTGTGAATCATGACTGAACCACAAAATCTCATACAGAGACGCGGTACATTAACACGACTGAAAACTTTTGCAGAAAAGATTCAGGACAGCAATACTGCAGAAGAAATAATTACGAGGTTAAAAAAATCGAAGAAGCATGGGGAGAGTTTAGGGAAATTGAGGATGCTTTGTTGATATTTCCTAATCAAGTATCAGAGCTGGAGGAATTCGAAAACAAATACTATGACACAAAAGCTCTGCTACTTCGCGCTCGCAATTCGAGACTTTCCAATCAAGGTCCAACTCATTCTACAATCATACGCCAAGATAGTACTGAGAATCAAATTAATCATACAGACTCAAGCGATAACCTTAATGCTGCATTGACCACCCTCTTGTCGTCTCAATAATGTTTTTTCGAAAGATTGAATCAATCAGTCCCTAGTGCCACACAGTATATTTCCAATATCAATATAACAAGATTACAAATCCCTAGTTTCTCTGGAGACTTCAGAGAATGGCCCTCATTTCAAGACCTATTTGAAAATACAGTCGATAAAAGTGAAAGCTTAACAGGTTGTCAAAAGCTTCAATACCTCAAGGGATTACTTAAGGGCGAAGCAGCGATGATAATTAGGCATCTGAATATGAGCGATAACAATTACCAAGAGGCATGGGATAAACCAAAAAACAGATATCGTACGATAACCTCGATGAAGTTATTCGGGGGCTAAGGGCTTTAGGAAATAATGCCGATAAAAGGGATCCGTGATTAATTTTCATAGCTCTCAACAAGCTAGACGCTGAAACTAAACATTTGTGGTCTAAGGAGAGTTCAGGAAAAGATTTCTCAACATTTGATTAGTTCTTAATATTCTTAAACAAGCGATGTGATGCATTATAGGCCTGTGGTGATGTGGGAAGGAAGATTCATGTAACTAAAGGTCTACATGCTACATATACACTTAGTATATTAACTTGCCCAATGTGCAATGATAATCACTATTTATTCCAATGTGCTGAGTTTAAGTACAAATCAGCTAACGAACGGAAGCTCTTGGTCGTAAACAAGTCAATCTGTTTCAACTGCCTACAATCAGGTTACTCTGTGAAAACTTGTCGTTCAAAATACCGCTGTAAACACTGTCGCAAAGCTCATCACTCCCATCTTCATGGGGGGAACCCTACCCAACAGCCTCTATCTTCCTCATTGTCTATGGGCAAGGCTGTTTGTTCTTACTCGAAAAATTCTCCCTTCAACAATTCCCACGCTTCAGAATATTCTTCAATCACCACAGTATCGAACTGTGCAATCACCCCCATTTCTTCAATCAACCCAAACTTTTCGCTTGTATACAACGAGCAAATGTCATCATTCAACACTTGTTTGCAGTTTCAAACAGAAAATAATCGTGAATCATCTGCGCTAAATCCAGCTTCACTTCTGGCAACAGCGTTAGTGAATGTTACAAACATTTATGCTAGACCCATCCATCTAGGATCCTGTTAGGCTCAGGGTCTCAAATCTCCCTTATTTCTGAAGAATATATTCGTCGTTTATGGTTACAACGAAGGAATGCACGCGAGGCTGTATCTGGGATCTCATCGTCGAAACCTAATTTCACCAAGGGCAAGGTCAATTTGACGCTATTATCACGCTTTGATAAATCCAACAAAATCATAATTGAAGCAGCCTAACTTGACTTCATTGAGCCTTTATATGCCTATTGATATCAGGAATTGGCACTGCATATAAAGATATCAACTCGTTAGCCAACGCAACCCTGTCGATGTGATTGTGGGAGCAGACAAATTCTATCATATTCTGAAGGAAGGAAAATCGCTAAATTGTAAAACTCACCCCATTGTACAAGAGACAATTTTCGGGTGGGCCTTGTGTGGTCATTTTCCAGCTTCAACGTGCTCCAAAATCAGTTTTCATTCAAGGGTGCTCGTGGATATATATTTAAGCTTAAAACGATTTTAGGAAGAAGAACAAAAGACCTGTGAACAACATTTTTTATCGACAATTAGTCGTAACGACTTCGGTCGATATACTATCTCCCTTCCCTTTAAGCCTTCTACACTTCCATTGGAAAATTCCATCCATTGCGCCATTAATCGATTCCAGTACATGGAACAGTGTTTTAAAAGAGATTCTGTTTACAAGGAGCAGTACATAAAATTCATGAGAGATTATTGCGAACTTGGACACATGGAACCTATTCCTGCAAGCGAAATTGAAATTGAATCTCAGAAAACTCATCACGCAGTTTTTAAGAACTCAGCTATCTCTAAGATTCGCGTAGTATTTGATGTTTCAGGTAAGTCAACAACTGGCGTATCCTTGAATGATAAACTGATGGTTGGAGCAACAATACAAAGAGATATTGTGTCTGTATTGATATATTTTTGCAAGCATGCTATATCACCTTCAGCAGACATTGAGAAAATGTACCGACAGGTACTCATCGCAGAAAAGAATTGCTACTTCAACTGCCGAAGCTCTTCAAATGAAGACGGAATAAATTCAAGCTCTAAAAACAGGCGGATTTAATCTAACAAAATGGAGGTCGAACAATCATGAATTAATTACTCCTCAATACATATCTGAAAGGCCTCTCTAAATTAGTGACAACTCAGACATAGCAGAGGTACTAGGAATCATGTAGGATTCACAAGAAGATACTTTCCTATTTAATGTGTCAACACTGTCAGACAAGGCATATACAAAAAGAGGTATATTGTCGGAGTTTTCGCGGATTTTCGACCCGACGGGTCTACTAGCTCCAGTTACCATATCCATCAAAGTGCACTTTCAGCAGCTTTGGCTTCTTAAGTTAGAGTGGGATGAAGTGTTACCACCGAAGGTTGCTGAGAAATGGAACGAGGTCAGTGTTTGCACTCGGCAAAAGGGTCAACGGTCGCATAGAATCAGCAAGTACTTGCTCTATAAGCGGGCGCTTGCCCCCAAAAACAATAACGCTAATTCTAGCGAATAATTCTTGCATTCAATGTGTCATTGCAAATATTTTTATGAATATGACACCCAGTCAAAGGTGCAAGAGAAGAATGCAAGAATTACTCGACTGATTGTAATTTAAGTATGTAAGCATTTTATATTTAAGTTATTTTATTATTCGTTTTTGTTTGTTATCGCCTTGCGTGGCCAAGCAACTTATTGCAATTTTAAGTTATTAGTAAATATGTATGTAGGTATTGATTTTCGCAATTAGTGATAGGTATGAACATATTAAGAATTGCTTAGTTAAGTGTAATTTTAATATAAATTGAATATGGTCTGAAATAAACGATCAGTATTGTTTTTAGTAGCAAACAGTTGTCTTTTATTTTGAGTTCACTTAATCAAGCTTCCCTTTCAGATTCCAATTTTGGTGTAGTGGTACAAGAGCCGCTGCACTCTCATCAAAAGCCAAGGTGTAACACCTTAACTTATTAAAATTTCATAGAGAACAAAATATTTCTTGAACATTGGTGACCCCGACGTGATTTAGGTGAAACACTTGAATCGCAGTTCAACTATATTCAGAGCAATCATCTTGAAACCGTAATGGAGAAGCTAGCGAATGAGCAGAACGCTGTAGGAACGGAACTGCAAAACGTTTTGATAAACTACAAAAAGGACGGAGACGACAGAAAAACCAAGGAGTATTACGAAGAAAGATTGAAACGACTGGAATCATTCTGGTCCACCTTCGATTCAAATGACAGTAAAATTAGAGCCCTACCTAAAGTTCCTCTGGAGCATGGATACTTTACAAAGGCGTACTATGAAGAAATACGCGAAATATACGAATCATGCAAGACCCACTTTGAGGAACAATTACAGTCCTTCCAGGGAGACGAAGCCAGCAACGATGATTATAACGCAACTCAATCTGAAGACAAGTCAGCAGAAACTGCATCAAGGCCACTGATTACATTAACCGAGTCAAATTCACCAGAAGAACAGTCTACTCCGTTGTTGTCTGAAGCCTCAGCAGATATAATAAGAATCATTAGAAGGCAAAAAGGGATTATACAATCTTTACGCCGCGCCGTCTTACTGATAACACGTACGAGTCAGATGACCATCCCAAACAGTACTACCACATTAGAATCCAGACCTTAAATCAATACTGGGTCAAAATAGAGGAGTATAATCACTCCATTTGGGAGCTGACAGATGAGCCAAGCACAGTAGGCTATAAAATTGAAGACTATATTCAGCTCAAAGAAGAGGTGCAAAAACAGCAAGTGAGTCTCTCTGCTAAAATCGCAAATTTGGTGCACGACAAGAGGCTGCAACCTCCATAACAGCCAACACGGCACTCAAGCTGCCACAAATATCACTTCCCAAGTTTGATGGAGACTCTTTAAAATGGCGTCGGTTCGCAGACCTATTTACTGAAATGGTACACCAACAGCAGATGGCAAATGTTCAGAAAATGTGGTACCTGAAAATGAATTTGGTTGGTGAAGCTGAAAGAGTCATTAGGCACTTGAGTTTATCTGAAGACAATTACAGAGCTGCGTGGAAGATGCTCCATGAAAGATACGAAAATCGCAGACTGCTCGTATCTGTCCTGGTAAACAAACTATTATCTCAGCCAAGTCATGCTACTGACGCTGCATCTGCGAACAATATAAAAAATTTACATGACACAACGCAAGAATGTCTCATGGCGCTGGAGAACCTTAAAATCTCAACTGCTGACTGGGGCCCCTTGTTATGGCATATCTTGATAAAAAGGCTAGATAGAGGCACTCATACCTTGTATGAACAATCATTGACCAACCCAAGGGAAATACAGTCCATGAAAGAATTCTTGAAATTTCTACAAACAAGATTTCAATCACTGGAAGCCCTGGGTAACAACCTAAGACATACAGAGGACATTCAGAGAAAATCCAACAGCGCCAAATCCTTGTCATCAGTTGTACACACCAACTCATCAATCGGGCACACTGCTTGTGTGGTATGCAAAGGAAATCATCCGTTATTTGCATGCAAGGACTTCTTGAAATTAACACCAGCAGCTAGATTAAGTCTGCTCCGCAAAATCGAATTGTGTGTCAATTGTCTAAGATCAGGACACAATGCCACAGCTGCAATGCTCGAGGATGCACAAAGTGTAATAAACGGCATAACACCTTAGTGCAATTAACTACACCAGATCATTCATCATCAATACAAGTCAGAGATTCCAATACATTCCAGACACAAGTAACTAGCAGACCATCTATATCGCCAGGGTTGGTGGATCAGGGTTCAACTGTAGCAACCATTACCAATCAGGGTCAAAGAAAATATACACTGCTCAGTACAGCTATAATAAAATTGATTAACAACCAAGGCAAATGTGTGGAAGGTCGAGCTGTATTAGATTCAGGTTCGCAAGTTAACCTAATTACTGACAGATTAGTCAAGAAGTTAAACTTGAATACTTCAACTGACTCAATGTGCATACAAGGCATTGGCGACAAGAAACAGCGAACACAGAAAAGAATAAGTGTACAAATGCAATCCGCACGAAATGGCTTCTCTGCGAGATTGGAGGCATTCGTCATTCCACATATAATTTCACCTCAGCCGACGCAACTGATTAACACGTCAAAGTGGTCTATTCCACGCAATATTCAGCTAGCAGACCCTGATGTAGTGATATTTGCTAAGAGTTTGGAGTTTGTTCCGAATTTTTCAAAAATATTGGCACCCATTAATAGTTTATTAAAGAAAAGCGTTAAGTTCACCTGGGGACTCGAGTGTGAAAAGGCTTTCAGTCGTGACAAGGAAATTCTTACTACACCACCACTCTTGATATACCCGGATTTCACAAAGGAATTTACGGTAATCACTGATGCAAGTGGGGAATCTCAAGGGGCAGTTCTGGAGCAATAGGGCAAGCCAATTTTTTACGCTAGTCGTACTTTGAACATGGCAGAAAGAAACTACTCCACTACAGAGCGTGAGATGTTGGCCATTGTGCGGGCAGTACGGAACTATAGGTGCTACCTTCTGGGCAAACCTTTCAAAATAATAACGGATCACCAACCGCTACGGGAAGTTTTCAAGGTGAAGGACACTACTTCACGTATGGTCAGATTTCACCAAAAACTATCGGAATATGAATTTGAGATTATATATAAAACTGGAAAGGAAAATGGTAATGCCGATGCTCTAAGCAGAATTCCAAGGTACGTTGAAGAACCTGAGTTCTATCATAACAAGGAGTACCCATGCCTTGCAATAACTCGTGCTCAAGCTAGGGAACAGAAAGAAAGGGAACAACCAAAAAAACACCATTGCGAGATTCTAAAAACGAAGGTAACTGTATTGAAGGTACTGAGATAATCACTGAAGAAAAACTGAAGAAACCAGAACCAAAACTGGTGACCAATCCAGAAGAGATTGAGCTAATTCTAAGAGATTATCATGGCTCTAGGTTTGGAGGACACTTTGGGAGGAACAAAACGTTCAACAGAGTGAAGCGCTTCTACCGTTGGAAGGGAATGAAGGCTGATATAGCTCGGTATGTTAAACGTTGTACGATTTGCCAAAAAAATAAGTACGCTAGAGCCATCAAGATGCCATTAGTAGTGACGGAAATCGCGGAAAGACCTTTTGAGAAAGTCTATGTTGACTTAGTTGGACCTTTGCCAGTCAGTCACAAGGGTAACAAGTACATTTTGTCTCTGATGGATGATCTGACTAGATTTGTAGATTTCGTGGCGATACCAGACCAAGAAGCGAACACGGTAGCCCAGGCCTTGTTTGAGCAAATCCTCAGCCGGTACTCGCTACCGAAACAGCTGGTAACGGATCAGGGAGCAAACTTCACTGCAGAAGTCTTAAAGGCTCTTTGTAAAATGTTGAAGATAAAGAAGCTGCAAACAACTGCCTACCATCCCCAGTCCAACGCTGTGGAGAGGCAGCATTCTACGCTAGCCAACTATCTGAGGAGTTTCGTTGATCGGGAACCACGAAACTGAGACGAGCTGTTGAGAACCGCAGCGCATGCGTACAACAACACCATGCATACAGGTACAAAACTTACGCCCATGGAAACGTTGTTTGGATTTGTAGCGGAAATCCCCAGTAGCGTACAACGTCAGCCTGAACCGGTATATAATATGGATAAGTACCATTCGGTATGGCGGTTCAAATTACAGAGGGCATTTCAACTAGCTAGGGAGAACCTACTTAAAAGCAAACTAGTGGCAAAGAAGTACCATGACAATTCAGCTAGGCCGGAAGTCTTACATATTGGTGATAAAGTTCTGGTTAAAGACTTAGCTAGCGCAGGGAAATTAGCATCCATTTTTAAAGGTCCATATGAAGTAATTTACGTTCACAGTCCTGAGAATGTAACTATACTTCACGGGAAAAAGCTAAAGCGGATTCATACGAATCGTTTGAGAAGGTATCATGATTAATTTTAAGATTAGGGTTTGTTCATCATATTAGGACGATAACCTAAGTGGAATGAAGCACGAGAGATTAGTTTTACAATTTGAATATTTTTTTATTTAGTCTTTTTCTTAGTTTCTTTGTTTTTCTTGCAGAACAAGGTTCATTAAGCGTTTAGGCTGAGAGGAAAGGAAAAATTATGTAGATGCGAAAAGATTGCCAATAGAGGGAAGTAAGTAAGTATATGTAAAAAAAAGAAGATATAGAGAATTTAAAGGAAACAATATTTAAAAAAAAAGAGAACGAAAAGAGGAATAGTGATATAAAGATTAAAAAAAAAGAGATAAGAGATTTTGAAAGAAATAATGGAAAATCAATAAGAAGAGCTGTTGAAAGAAAACATAAATAAGAGGTTAAAATAAAAAGATTAAAAAAAAAGGGTTCAGAAATTTAAAGTAAGAGAAGTTTTTATACAAGTTGTGTAAAGAGAAAAGAGAATTGTTAAAGAAAGAAGGTGTAAGAGAAATAAAGATTGTAAAACAAAAGTGAGAATTGAAATATAGTAGAATAAATTAGGAGTCATATTAAGGAAAAACAAAATTCATTTTGTCTAAGGATACTAGGATTGCCCTAAATTTATTTAGTTATAAAGTAAGGTTTAGCTTCGCGATGAAGACGGCAATAATTTTAATATTCTCTTTGGTAGCTGGGATACTAGCAGAGCAGGCAGGATATAGTATCGAGCCGATACCACACTCGGGAGTGTTGTTCGAGCGTCTCGGGGTGGTTAATTTCTACACGAAACATTGGACTATTCTGTCTAAGTTCCAAACACCAGATCTCACTGAAGACTTAAAGTTTAAAATTTAAAATTAAAAGCGGACTATGCGCAAACGTAACCGATACTGGAGGCGTTGCAAGGTGTAAGGCAGCAGTCAAAGAGATAGGAGGCTGGTTTGAAAAAATTAAGCGTCAGGATGAGGAACTCTCGCATCATACCCAAAATGAGATGCCCGGAAAAAACAAGCGTTCAATTTTTGATGGAGTAGGATCTCTGGCCAAGACACTGTTCGGAACCATGGATCATGCCGACTCGGAAGAAATACATGCAGCTATAGATGATCTTAATGAGAAGGAGAGCCGAACATTAAATCTACTGAAGGACCAAATTACAGTCGTCAAATCTACTTTCGATTTGTTTAATGCTTCAAGGCTACAGGCACCAGAAGAGAGAGAAGAACTACAAAATAAACTTTCAACCATCGTTAAAGAGCAGCAGGGTCAATATCGGGAATTATCGTCATTAAAAGTAAGAATGGAATTGAGTGAGGTAATTACGCTAATGAGCCTTCACTTAAGAGAAATCAGCGAAATGCAAGAAACAATGATGAGCATATTAATCTCTCTAAGCGTAGGAAAGCTACACCCGCTGATTATTCATGCACGAGAGCTGACCGAGATAATGAAGAATGCCACTAGTAAACTGGATTTAGATGAAAAACTCCAGAATTTCCAATTGCTCGTAAAAATTGCAAAGGTACAAGCACTCCAGGAAGGCCAAGAAATCCTAGTCAGGGTAGATATCCCACAGCCCCAACGAGTTGCATTTGACTTACATAAGGTATACACGATCCTGATAGCTATAGATGAATTTGCGTATCATGTATATGACCTGGACGCTGAATTTGTGCCAGCCAACAATCATGAACGACAGTATGTCTTTCTGAGTTACCAACAGTACCAGAAGTGCCAGAGATTGTTAACCGCATCAGACTACCCATAAATCGTATGCCCACAATTAGCCCCAACTATTACTGCTATTGGAGAAAACTGTGTGCTGAACCTTTTCCGGAGCTTCAACGTAAATGCGAAGGCCTGTAAGGAAAGACTTACAGCAAGGTGGAGCAGCTTAGTGAGACTGGTAACGAGAAACCACTGGTTATTTGTCATGTCCGAGAAGACCAAGCTGGAAGTGAACTGCCAACATTCACCAACTTCCATCGGTGAGCTGGAGCAAACAGGGGTATTATTCATCGAAGAACATTGTCACCTACAAATCGGTGACCTACGAATACAAGCTGAAGATGCCGCGCAGCGAAATATAGCTCTTTGGCAGCCCAGACGAATGGAGTTACCAACCTGGAGCAGCATCGCAACACAGACAGAAAGGCAGAGAGAGGAGGTAGTAGAAGGAAAAAAGGACGAAATACGATTGCAGGCTAGTGACAACTTTAATCAAGAATGGAGAGAGCAGGATGTAGCTATAAAGAGGGTAGAAGACAAAATCAGCACGGAGGAGGCAAGTAGACGTGCCATTCCACATCCAGTACATTTAGCAGCGACAACTACATACTACCGCATGTTTAGCCATCATCAGCTTAATAATTCTGATAGGAGTATTATGCCATTTGAAGCGCTGGAAGAAGAACTATACTCAAGCCGGCACTAACAGAGTGATTCTACCTATAGTTCATAAGTCAGAGCAGCAACCCAAGGCCCAAAATGCAAACATAACAATTGAGAAAATCTTGCCCACGACAGCGAACTTGCCAACCACCAATCTGCCAACTATTGTGGGGAAACAACTTGTGCAACTAGAGTGGCCGCCATAGGTTTAGTTAAGTATCTTCTATAAAGTAAAAAGTGATTGAGTGAAAAACATGCATATCGTTTTTGAATTTTATCATTTTTATAAAATAACCGATTTTTATGAAAATTTCTGCATGTATAGAAAAAATATGCGTGAGTTGCTCTTGTGCACAGAATTTCGAAATTCGAATTCTAAAGTACTTTTTATGATGGTTAAAGTTGGACATTTTCGAATTCGAATAACTTTTATTTGAATCGTACGATTTTTTAATTATAGTACTTTTTTGAAAGATCTTTTTATTCTGAACCATTTTTTTCAAGTTTCAGTTCATTTGGACTTTTGAGTGGGGAGAAAAATAGGGTGGGGGGAATTTTCGATATTAACCCTAACTTGAGTAAATTAAGGAGTAGGGGGATGAAATTTATGCACCTTATAGATCTTTTGATAATCTATCTTTTGGTTTTCGAAAATATTCGAAATTCGAAATAGATTTCGAAATTCACGTAGTTGAAGTTTTCAAATCATCATTTCAGATTTTCCCTTATTTCTCCACTTCCTGAGGGTCTAGCCAGATGTTTTAAGATTCTTTGGAAAGCCTATGGGCGTGGCTATAAAATATCAAAAATTTAGAAAAACTGTATTTTCGAAACGCCCAGAAAAGGGGGAAATAGGGTGAAGGGTGCCATCACGAAAATCGTCCTAGATTCCGCACTTCTAATTACATGGGGATGAAATTCTACACCTAAATTCCACTTAAAATTTTCCATAGCATGATGGTATTTTTTTTCGAATTTCGAAAAATTTTCATACAAAATTGATGATTTTCGAAAAACGTAAGGGTCATTTGCCCGGCTTATAACAAGTGAAATTCCAACTCCACTGGGTCGAGTGGGGTATCGTTGGAAAGAGAACACTTCAAAATTTACGAATCTGAAATTTCACCCCCCTCCGCCCTTCCTTGTGGGTGGGGGGAGGTAAAACGAAACGTAAAATGTTAGGGAGTGGAGCGGGGGAGGGGGGTCTCCGAGGAAAATTTCGAATGCGCCAAATGAAAGATCCCTTCGAGGACTATCGTTTTGTGCACTAATATCGCTTAAGGGTGGTACTGGGTTGATTTAACGGGGTGTTCAATTTACATCTACCCGCATCACGGTGCTACCCCACAAAAAAAGTTATTGCAAATTTGGGATCCCAAAACATAAGTAATAGCGCATCAAAGAGCATGAAACTTTCTGGAAAACTTAATAAAACATCAGCGAAAAACAAACTGGTGTGATCGATTTTCTTTTTCTGCCCTTATTTACTTAATAATAGTATTTGAAATTCAGAAATTTGCTTTAATTATTTTCAATATTCGAACCTTATTTGTGAAGAGAGGGGATGACGGATTAAAAAACTTTAGTTCAATAAAGGGATTAAAGTTATGAAAAAAAAAATTTGGGGTGGGGGGATTTTGTGGTGGGGGGTTGTTACCCCCACCCCCCATATGCCCGAAATATGGCATGTGGGGTGTCTAATTAAAGCCCCCGTCGAGCTCTATCGAATGGTGTTTTTCAAATTTCAATTGAGTATACTTCGTAGTATATTTTTTTCACCCTCTTACGGATGCCCGTACAGAAAAAATGTTATATTCAAATTAAAGGTAACCAAATTCTCTATCCATTAGAAGGTTTTCATTTGTGATTTGAGACATTTTCTCACTGAGCTTTTCCTCCCGAAGTTCAAAGTTTTTCCTCATATGGGTCCCATATACCCCATTACTACATATGAGTTATTTTTCCAATTTTTTTTCAACCATAGGCATTAGTGTTCGATTACGAAACTTTTTTATCTTTACAAAAAAATTTCTCCGAAGCACCGTTATTCCGTAAAGAGAAATTGTAAATTTTTACATCATCTCACGGCAAAAAGCGGCAAAAAGCCGTCGTAAAAGGAGGTTGTTCTACTATTATTAAGTTTTTTCCTAAACTATCAGCCCGAGCGGAAAACTAATTGGAAATAAACGTTCCCAACAAAACAGGCTTCATTTTATCCGCTGACATTATACTCAAAAAGTGTATAATTAAGTAGTAATAGTAGAAATAATAACTTTGAAAACGACCAAAATGGTCAGAAAACGCCATGAAAAACCGGCATTTCCTTAATTTAAGCCGTTTTGTAGAGATACTTTTGTTTTTATTTTAGCTCTTTTTAACCGGATCTTCATAGTTCATTTTTTGTATGATAACTATGACCCCTGGGAATCTTGTGGATTTTTTTCAATTTTTTCCGGAGCCGGGAAGGGCTCCTACGGGCCCATTTAATCACCCTGTTCCCAAAATAACAAATTTCATTTCCATAATTACATTGCGAGGCAAGCTAAATTAATTTGATGCACACACATAGGTACATAGGTGTGCTACAGAAAACTACCACTCTTTTTATCTCCGCCAAATTCCAACCGATTTTCAAAATTCTTTTTACTAAATTCATCTTAGTGAATTTTTTCTGATTTTTTAAGACTATTACGAGTTTCGTAGGGTGCCGGGTTATAGGGTTCTTGCCCACCCCCTCAATATATTATAATTCGAAACTAATTTTCACTTGTGTATGTAAGCATTTGTATATGAGCTAAGAAGTACACAATTTCATTGATATATGCATTTATAGTGCAAGCCTAGTAAGATAGTTTGGCTTAGCCGGTAGGGCGTTAAGTCAGAGAATTTAGGGGTTGTGAGTTCGAGTGTTGAGCATGAATTTTTTTTAAAGTGAACCAAGCACAAATCTTTTTCAAGCTTTTGGTTTATCCCTTTCTTGACGGCTACTTAGAATTGTATGATATTCAAGTAAATTGGTACTCATTACATGTACCAGTACCAGGACTTATATTGGAAATAAATTTACCAGTAAAAGTGAGACTTGATGCTTATTATGAGGATTTTTTTCAACATAAAGCAAGGTTGGCCTATTTATTATTAGAGTACCTATATGGAAAAAAATAAAGAAAAATATGATATATGAGACGGATTTGGAAGATTGCTATGTAGGTTTCATATTATTATGTGAAATGTAACATTCAAAATTAATTTTTTTTTTTAAAGCCCATTTGCAAATTTTTTCCCCCGGATGGACGGACATGCAAAACTCAAAATAACTTTTAATAATCTGCGTATAACCCATTATTACATAACTTGTATATATACCCTGATTTACATATTTCCACGGCAGGAGGTTGTTCTACTCATTAATTTTTCTTCTAAACTATTAGGCCGATCGGAAAGCTAATTAGATTTAACTTTATGTCCTAAAAATAAATCTTTTTACTAAATCTCGATGCGATTCTAATTACTGATTCGCCGATGAGTTTTGTATGATACTATCTTTCATCGGTCATTACATTCAGCGCCATCTTTTTTGTATATCCTGCAACAATTAAGTCACTTTTTTTCTCTTAACATTATCTCTAATCCACTCGCTTTTATCTAAAATAAACTACAAGACATTATTCAAAGCCGTTTAGCAATAACTAACCAAATAAGTTTGCATGGTTCGCTAAATTAGTTTCTAATTAGATTCGTTACTCATTTATATATGGGGAATTTGACGTATGTTTGAAATGTTTTAATTTTAACGGGACTTTTCGCAATCCTGTAAGTCCTGTTATAAATGTAAAAGTAATATACTACTGTCCCTAATTTATTGTATTTTTTTAACGTTATCCGATTAACTCTTTAAAATATTGTCATACATAGATTTCATATGTCATTTAATTTGCATGTTCATATTAAGGAATTAATTAAAAATCACAGTATTTTTCAATTAATATGCTAATTTTTTTAGCTTAATTTTTATTATGATTTTTTTCTGATTTTTTGAGTATATTTTCAAACTCCTCCGACATACGTGACAAAATCTGAATATTTGTCGCCCGAAATCAGCGTCCTGAAAATTGATTTGGAAATTTCGTTATACGAAATAACAATTATTCCAATTTTTAATTTTTTTCTACAATTGTGATCAGAAAAGGATTGTCTATACCGAATTTTAGCATTCTCTGATTTTATTTTCCTATTTAAAAAAATTAAAATGTCCTGGAAATGTAAGGTCCATTAGACGACTCCTGGTGGGGGCCACAGAAAGCAACTGGACCAACTATTTCAAGAAGTGGCTTTTGACATTCCTGCTTTATCGTTTAAAATTTATTTGAGCCAATTCGATTACTTCCTTCAAATTCTACAAGAATTTCACTTCGACAAGTCCAGCCAAGATTTGCGAAATCAAGCATTTTGTAAGGGGTTTGCCCATCAAAAAATCTCAAAATATCACGATTTCATTTTTTGAACCTACCCCAACATGTGGGGACTCATTGGAAAGGTCTCGATGAGTAGATTACAGAAATAACAAAAATTTCCCCCCTCCACCAATTTTTCGGGTGATTTTGGACAAAAAACCGTTAGTTTTGCAGTCTGCGCTTCCTAGCGGCGCCCCCTTGAACTACACAGACTTCCAATACAGAAGGCCATTATAGCTACTTATATCCTTTAATTTTTAAAATTTATTTGAAGTCATTACCTCTTATCATTCAGGAGATATCGAATTTCAAAGTATTCAAGTCCCAATATAATTAGGGAGTTCCTTGGTGCATGTAGGTATGTATGTATGAAAAGTGATAAAGCATCAATTTCCTATTTTTCATCCTATCTTAGCGATTGACCACTCATTGGAAAGGTCTTGGCGAGTACATTTAGAATATGCAAAAACATTTTACCCCCACCATATAATTTAGTGAAAAGGAAGGCGGGGAAAGGAATTATTTGTACTGCGCGTACAGTTTGAGCACAATTATTCACTTATTTCAGAAATTTTTCGATTTTCTGTTATTGTGAATTTTTCTGCAAACTCCTGCAACGAACAACGTGGCGTAATCAGAAATTCTTGAGCGCCAAATTTCCACCTTGAAAAGTGATTTGAAAATTTTATTGTATGAAATAACGGTTATTCCAATTTTTAATTTTTTCCTACAATTGTTATCATAAAAGGATTGTCTGTACCGAATTTTAGTATTCCTAGACTTTATTTTTTTATTAAAAAAAATAAAATCTCACGATTAATTTTTACGCGTCTGCATACACCCGTGAGATCGAACACAATTCGGTCTAAATATACATTTATAGCCCAAAATGATTAAGGAAGTTTGGCTCAGTCAGTAGGGCGGTAGGTCAAAGTCCTCGAGTAGGGCGGATATGGGTTCGATTGTTGACAATGGCAAGGTTTTTTTTTTTTTTTTTTAAATTTTTTTTTAATTTTTTTTTATATATGACGGGTTTATTGCTAAAGTGAACCAAGTCCACTTTTACAACTGTTAGTAATATTGATTAGAGTTGGTCCATTGTGATTTTATTTACTATTTTTATGAAAAAGGCCGTCTGCTAACTTTCAGCGCTCTAAGTGAACTATGCCTATAAAAAAATTCCTATACAAAATTTCAGCTCACTACGTAGATGCATTCTCAAATATTTTCAAATATATAGCGAAAAACTAAATTTTTAAAGAAAGCCCTATGAAAGAGATACCCGATTTGTTTTTTTTTTTAATGCCAGTGTGCAAAATTTCAACTCAGTTAATTGGGATATTTTTATTTTTCCTGTATCTTACTACGTTCATGCGTCAGTTTCCAAACAAGATAAACAAAAGTACCAAAGTGCCAAGTTCCCGCTTTGAAATTTGACAGTCAGGCTCTAATATGGCCGAACTTCACGCACAGATAAGCCGGCATTTTGGTTACGCTGAAGGTAGATACACGACAAGTATTCCCATTAGAATTTTGACACATTGAAGCTGATAGCCTGTGACGTAATTGTGTGACTAATGTACTTGCATGTTTATAGGAAAGACAGAAAGCCAGAGAGATCAGAGAGCGTATTGTGTTCCCTGTACCGTGCTTTCCTATACATTTCACGATATGACATCATCTAATGGTGGAACATGCTTCGTAATGGGAATAACATGAATTCTATATACCTTGGGATACGCTCATGTACCTGAGAAGATGGCCTTATACCGGCGCGGCGCTCCCTTGAAATATCGAGACTTCCAATATAGGAGAAAGTTATACTCACTTAGCTTTTAGCGTTCAGCAGATATCAAAATTCAAAGTATTGAAGCCCCTATCTAATTGGGGATTGGTGTACGTTCCATACATTATGTATGTATGTAAGTGGTAAAACATTAATTTACTATTTTTTATCCAATCTTAACGTATGACCACTCATTGGAAAGATCTCGGTGAGTGTATTATGAACATGTAAAAATATTTTACCCCCTCCATATAATTTAGTGATAAAGATGGGGAGGGTGGGAGTAAAAACCAGAATTGACTCCACTCTTTTGGCTATTGCTCCTCACCCTCTTTACCGATTCTCTTCATTCTTTTTGCATATGGTAGCCAACCCCTCTCTCTACAAACAGCTAATCATCTGTTCCTCCCCTCACACCCTTGCGAAGCACACCATGCCAATCTACAGTCTACATACAAAAAAACTTTCCGACATGCCTTCACTCTTTTCTCCAATGCTCCTCACCCTCTGGACCGTTTCTCTTCATTCTTCTCTCAAATGATAGCCAACCCATCCCCCTACCTATGCGAAAACGTCACACCCATCCCCACCCTCTCGCCGGGCATCGCCGGCGGGTTCACCCTAGTATATATATATTTTTTGCACTTGTATAAGGTAGAAGTAATTTAAGGGCAACCTATAGTTAGAGATTAACGTGTAAAGTTATATAGAAATAAAAATAATTATATATGGTTTATAATATTCAATCATGTTCAATGGAAAGAAATAGATTAATTGTTATAAGATTCAAATGTAAGAAATTATTAGTATAATAAGGCATTTAAGAAGTGGAGGAAGTTTCCAAGAAAGGACATGTGAAGTAAAAAAAAAAAATAAATAGATATGTTGTAAAATCAGAATAAATAAAAGGACATGTGAAGTAAAAAAAAAGTAAATAGATATGTTGTAAAATCAGAATAAGTAAAAGGAATGATGTAAAAAGATGTAAAAATATAAGAAAGGAATTAAATGTGAAAATGAAATATTGAATTTAATGAAGTTAAATGTAAAATAAAATAAAAAGAGAAATGATGTAAAAAGATGTAAAAATGTAAAATGTACGGTTTGAAAAAGAAAAATAAGACAATTTAGATAGTAGGTATATAATGGAAAATGTAAAGAATCTGAACAGAATGAGGATAAAGACATTTTCAGTTTTTAATTAAGATTGTTGCACTCTCCAGAACTAGTTTCCGGCGGAAACTAGTTTTTCCATGGGGGAGGAATGTTATGGCCCAATATACGGAAGATTTTTCCAGCAGCCAAGGGCGCATTTTAGTGAAATAATTAGCAATTGCTAAACAGTAACCTCGCATGGTACTGTTCTGCAACTGTCGGTTATTTTGCTGATCAGCTCAACAGCTGGCTGCCATGAGCGCTTAGTATAGCAATCGACGATTACAATAATAATTAACCT
The DNA here is from genome assembly GCA_963924295.1 of Dioctria rufipes. Classification (NCBI taxonomy): domain Eukaryota; kingdom Metazoa; phylum Arthropoda; class Insecta; order Diptera; family Asilidae; genus Dioctria; species Dioctria rufipes. Next base: position 121,360,716 of record OZ002740.1, read on the forward strand.
CGCATTTTAATTATTATGTAAAGCGATTGTTTACTACTGAGCGACGGCAAGGTTGTTGTCGTTTGTTCACATCCGCGTTGTTAAGTAAAGTCTACTTCCGAATATTGGTGCATAAAAGACCAATGACTGAACTGGCGAGTGCCGTAAAGTGTACAGTCTTATCGTGATAAGAGTCGGTTCAGGTTACCTAAGCGCCAGGTAGCTTAGTTATATTGCCATTAAGTTAGGTCAGTTCTCGTTTTAATAAAGTATTGTTTTAAATGCAATTCGTGTGTTTTCTTTGGTTTGAAGATTTATTGTTTTATTGATTCGTGAGTTTTATTATTGGGACACGACATGCCTGTAGTATTCTAGCCGTTCAGTTCAGAGTCGCGTTTTCTTCCAAGTTAGCTTACAAGTTAAGAGTGCGGTGTCATATCTATCGGTATGTATGTATAAATATTGTGAGATAGGTCAGTTATTTAAAGTGAATAAAGATTTGTGTATTTTAAAGTGATCTAAGCGTTTTCAATTATTTCTGTTTTAATTAAAACTTTCTATTGATTCGATTGCTTGTGGGACGCGACATATTTGACGCAGCCGGTAAAAAAGTTTTGGTGAATTTTTAAATTGGATTTTTTTTTATTATTAGTTTTGGGAGTTATGCTTTTTATCTACTCCATTTTTATTATTTTTGGGAGTTATGCTTTTTAGCTACTCCATTTTTATTACTTTTGGGAGTTATGCTTTTTAGCTACTCCATTTTTTTTAGTTTTGGGGAGTTATGCTTTTTAGCTGCTCCATTTTTTTTTTGTTAACTGTGGGAAATCTTAGCTGCTCCATTTACTTTTCAGCCTAAAGTAATTCGGATAAAAGTAATTGATTGAGCCTAGAATAATGCTTCTTTCGTTCAGAAAAAAAGTGAAGTGTTAAAGTTAAAATAAAATAATTTTGTAAGGGACAGGATTTTTAAGGAAATTGTATTAGAGGTGTGTTAGCTAAATGAGAATTAGCAATTTTTTCAACGTCGCGTTCGGTTTAAGCGTTGATGATAATTTATCGCGTTACTAGTTGTTTTATAGAATAGTTTTTATGGAAATAATCTTGGATTCAATTATGGGTTGTTGTATCTGAGTAAGACAGAATAAAAATTTAGCTACTCCACTAACTTTTCAGGTAGAACAAGTAGTAAAAGTTTTCAGACTAATGATTGAGTGATTATACAATAATATTAAGTGTTGAGTGTAATTTAGATTTTGATAAATTTATCTGTGTTAGATAAGGTAATTTGAAAACTTTTCTCCCATCTCCGTGTGGTTTAGACTCATAATTTAAATTACGAGTATAGTTGAGTTGTTAACTCAGAATTTTCGTTTGAGGTGATTTTGCGATTGTAATGCTAGTGTACGTTGCTGGGTTAAGCTGTAATAGTTAGGGGCACTTGGGAGTTTTCTCGTGTGTTTGGTGAAACATTTAAAGTATGAGTTGATATTTCATCGGTTTTTAATTATGTAGGGTTTCGTTTTGTTAGCGACCATATAGTATAAATATTATTCTCATCGCGTGCCTTCATGTTTTGTGATGTAATGATTTTTCGTTGCGTTAAATGTATTAAAGTTTCCTCGCGTTTGCAATAGTAGATATCGATAGGGTTCAAGAAACATCTATGTCAGTGGGGAGATCTAATGTATTGACCAGGGAGCAATTATTGCAATTCCAGTCACAGGAACAGGAACTGGAAAATAAATCAGAAGAATTGAAGCAGTGACAAACAAAGTTCCAGAATTATGAGAGAGACTGGCAATATATCACATATCATTTAACAGGAGAATTGAAAAAAACGTGTGGCAAGTGGAGATCTCAAGGATATTCTACAGGAACTAGAAACAGCCTCTCAAACAAGCACGAAAGGAGAAGTTGTGGATCTTTTGGTGACTATAACCTTCAACATTATTCAAAAAGAGGAAGGGACAATAGAAAAGGCACTAGAGGATAGCCGCGAGGAAATTAAGCTCTGGCCAAGAAGGTAGATAACTTAAACATTCAACTAAAGGAAGCAGAGCAGACTGCGGCTGAACTCGAACGGGAATTGCCGATAGAATTGCAGGAACGTCAGTTAACCACCAAGGACAAAGCAACCAAGGAAACAGCAGAAAGTGGTCACCAAGAGGATTAGTATTTCGGGACCAACAGTCGCAGCCAACAGTCGATTGCACGCGGCAGTGTAATTAGCGTAAAGAAAAATAAGGAAATAAGACAGAAGGAAAGTAGAAAATCAAACGAAGGTCACATAAAAATGGTGGATATACACGATAAAGTGATGGATATGGTCGTCATGTACGTACCCATGTTTTCCGGAGATCGATCTCCAAAACTGGTGAAAGAGGTGTACAGATTCTTAAGCTGCGGCAAGGATTTGTACGACCGACTGAAGCCTGAGGAGCAGAACATCTTTATGAAATGTGTGAAGTATCGTTTGGACGGATGATGCTTATTATCTGGTAAGCTCAGAGGAGCCAAAAGATTTTGCAGCTCTGCAATTAATAATCAAAACAGCTTATATGCCGAAGAAGTCATTTAATGAATTACGAACTGAGCTGTTGGCCTGCAGACAAAGACCAGGTGAAGACATCAGAGAATTTGCGGACCGATTGAAGAAACTGTTGAGTCAGATTAAGACAGCCGTATCAGCGAAGTACCCTGACAAGGACGGTGGACTAATAGCGGAGTTAGAGTCTGATGCAGTGGCAACCTTCAAGGGTGGTGTGCTTAATCATGCTACTCAGGTACACCCAACTAGAAGGAGGTTTGAAATACTGGAAAAAGTTCGAGAGGAAGCTCCTTAATTCGAAAAGGACTCAGAAAGACTTCAAAACGTGGCACCAGAGACTCTGAAGGAAACACAGGAATTTTCCAAAGGAATGATACAGGAAGGATGGAGGACTAGAAACTTTAATGTCGAAAGACAGAGACCTTTTCCATCGGAATGGAGGCCAGCCCAGTCAGGAATGAACTGGGAAACTACAGCTGGGACTGCACAGCAGCCCAGGTCTATCAAATGCTTCAAATGTGGACAGATGGGGCATATTTCTAGGGAGTGCCAGCAATATAGGTACGAAGCGTCCAAAGGCCGAATATATCAAATCAGAGTCGCGGATATAAGAGAGGGAGTTTGTGGAAAACTCCATCCACGAGGGGAGGGGCTTTACTGCTACTTCTGCCGAACACGGGACCACTATACGGAGAATTGTCTCAGGAAATATCTAGCAGAGAAGGCCAATGAAGAATTAAATTTTCAGAGTAAGTTTGTCATAACAGTCCAATCGAACATAGCATTAGAAGGAAGTTGAGACTTTTAATAGATACCGGCTCTACCTGTAGTATAACTAAGATTAATAGGATAAAGAGGACTACGCCCGTACAGACACATCACAAAATCCCAATTGGAGGACTGTTCCGATCCATTAGGAGTTCCATAGGCACTTGTGAGGCAAAGTTGCAGATAGACAACAGCCAGCATGCCTGCATATTTAATGCCATTACTGCTACGGACTCAATTCCAGCCGACGGTATACTTGGAATGGATTTCCTCAATGGCAGAGCTATAATCGACTGCCTAAATATGAAACTTCTGATACAAGATGCCAACAAAGGCATAGAAGAAAAAGCTCCTTGTGAAAACATCGCAGCTTGTGCACAAGTGGGACCAACAGCTTGGCAGAGTAGCAGTTGCAAGAAATTAGCGATATACAGGAGACACTGTCCAATATTGTGGTGTCGTTGAATTCAGGAAAATTACACCCTGCTATAATTCACGCTCGAGAAATGTCTGAGATAATGGCAAACGTTACTAGAGAATTGGATTTAGGTCAGGGTAGAAATCCCCCAACCACAAAGAGTTTTACTCGACTTGTAAAAAGTCTATACCATTCAGACAGCAATGGACCAGAAGGGTTACCATATATATGATCTGGACGCCGAATTCGTTGCAGCAAACAACCACGAGCGACAATATACCTTGCTAAACCACAAGCAATAGCATGAATGCCAGCAGCTTATAACTTTAGCAGATCACAAACAGACTCTGTGCCCTCAGCTAGTTCCCGTAATTACAGCTGTTGGTGATAACTGCATCCGCAACTTATTTCGCAGCTTCAACGTCAACGCAGGAGCATGCAAGGAAAAGGTCGTGGCCAAATGAGACGGCTTAGTAAAAAGGTGACAAGAAATCATTGGGTTTTTTTGATGTCCAGCAAAGCAAAATTAGAAGTTAACTGCCGGAACTCGCCAACCGTGATAGGAGAACTTACTCAACGGGTGTACTGACGATCGGAGAACACTGTCATTTGCAAATGGGAGACTTGCTGATAACCTCTGAAGATGAATCTCGCAGTAATCAAGTTCTCTGGCAACCAGTACGGTCGGAGCTACCAGCTTGGGAAAGCATAACACCTCAAGCAGGATCGAAGAAAACAGATAGGTTGAAGCCAGAAAAGCACAAGATACATTTATTGGCGACGCATAATTTTAATCAGGCGTGGCAAGCACAAGAAGTCAACATTAAGAGAGCTCAGAGTGATACCGAGGAAGAGGAGAGCAACAGACAGCAAATCCGTCCTCACCATATTCACACAGGAGGTTTGGGTATAATCAGCTTGACACTTATCATAGGAGTCTTCATGCACTTGAGACGGTGGAAAAAAAACCAAAATCGAATAAGCGCTAGAAGGCTGTCGATTTTACCTACGATACTGAAATAAACCAGAAAGTCGAAAATGGTACAGCTGAGGCAAGAGGATAAAGAAATTGACAACGGCATTGAATTGGTCATCCCCACAACAGCCAACTTGCCCACAACTCACCAACCGCCGTTGGGAAACAATTAGTTCAGTTAGAATAGCTACTGTAGAAGTAAAAATAATGTAACTTGTGTAAGTATAAGGCAACCTTAGGAATTGATATATTCGTACTAGTGTATGTAACTCTATATCTAATATAAGCATAGCATGTTTGTGAGACCCGCACAATAGTAAAATAAAAAAAAAAAAAATATAAAAAGAAATTTTTTCAGAAAAATGTATAAAAACGTGAAGATGTAATTATAAAATTTTGTTGTTGTTAATTAATTCAATAAAAAAGAAAGAAATTAAACATTAGATAAGAAATAAGTAAGATTATGTATTAAGGTCCATGTGAATTAATTAGTCATGAAATCTTAATAAAGTATATAGGTATGAGAAGAAAATAGAGAAATTAAAATGAAAAAGAAAAGATGTAAAAATGGAACTTTAAGAAATGAAAAAGTAAAGATGTCAAATGAAAAAAAAAATGTAAGAAATGAAATATGGAGAAAATATATATATATGGCAATTGAATTAAGCAAAGATAATGCGAATAGAAAATATGAAATGTTAGAAAGAAAAGAAAAAATGTAAAGCGAATAAGAGAATTTAATTAGTAAGTATGGAAAAGAACCTGAACTGAACGCGAACCAAATATTTTCAATTTTAAGATTGTTGCACTCTTCAGATCTAGTATCCTGCGGAAACTAGTTTTTCCAAGGGGGGAGGGATGTTATGGCCCAATATAAGGAAGATTCTTGTTCTAGCAGCCAAGGGCACATTCTAGCGAAATAACCAGCAATTGCTAAACAATAACCTCGCATGGTATTGTTCTGCGACTGCCGGCTGTTTTGCTGAGTAGCCCAACAGTTGGCTGCGATGAGCGTTTAGTGGAGCAATCGACGATTACAATAATAATTAACCTCGCATGGTAATTATTATGTAAGGCGATTGTTTACTACTAAGCGACTCAGGTGCTGCAACCGGTAGAACAAACGACAAGGTTGTTGTCGTTTGTTTACATCCGCGTTGTGAGCAAAGAAAGCTTACTTCCGAGTATAGGTTCCTAAAAGACCAATGACTCGTCTGTCGAGTGCCTGTAGTATTCTAGCCGTTCAGTTCAGAGTCGCGTTTTCTTTCCAAGTTAGCTAGCAAGTTAAGAGTGCGGTGTAGTACCTATTAGTATGTATGTATAAATATTGTGAGATAGGTCAGTTATTTAAAGTGAATAAAGATTTGTGTATTTTAAAGTGATTTAAGCGTTTTCAATCATTTCTATTTTAATTAATACTTTCTATTGATTCGATTGCTTTTGGGACATGACAGTTGCATTTTTCGCGACAAATCGTACTAAAGGTACGGTTTGTTTTTTGATTTATTTTTTAATCTAATTATTTTTACTGACAAATCTTGCTGAAGGAAAAATTTGCCGTGGGTGGTTTTTTAAGCAAAACGACTTGGATGAAAACTGAAACTTGTTTTTCCTAAGTTGTTTTATGGGAAAAACTTTTTAGGGAATGTAAAGGAATTGCTGACGCAATTTTGTCGTCTATTTGGGTGATAACTTATTCATTTTTTAAGCATAATTAGCTTATGCGAAAAATTTATGACATATAATTTATTTTATTTTATGCCCTTTTTTAGGTCTTTTAGGCATATTTTGCATATACAACAATTCTTCCCCCTGAGAAAAAGAAAATTAATCTTTGAAGAGCAATAATTCTCAGTGGGAGTTGTTGTTGGTACATACTAATATGGCGGATCGGGTCTTGGTCGGTTTTCGGTTTACAAAATTTTTTGTCTTATATTTGAAATATTTTTACATTTCTTTCTTACTTGTTATTTTAATCACTATAAGACTTTCATTATTTGTTATTATGTCTTATTTACTCTGTGTTAATTAAATTAACTTTTACTATTTCCATGTTTGTGTTCTAAAAATTGTTTTGTATCTTAAGTTTCACTATCGCACTAACGTTACTTCAATTCTATAATTTTGTTTTCGATATATTGTCTTTTCTTACGCATTTTTCTTTAATTTTCAAGATTAATCCTTTTATTTGCATTGAATTTGAATGCATGAGGTTTTTCCTTTAATTTTACTAATTCTTGGTTCCATTTATTAGCTTGTGGTAATCTATCTTGCTTTCTAATGCACCTTTATTTAATTTAATTCTAGTTATTTCTATTAGTAGTTAGCAGGGTCATATTATATATACTTTCTGTTTATTTATTTATTATTGTTTCTATTTTTATTCTATTACGTCTAACTTCAATTTTAATTTTATTTCTATTGTATTGTCTGTTTACTATTAGTTTTTTTTAATATATATATATATATACATATATATCTTTTAAGGCTTTCGCGGTTGCTTACTTTCATTTTTAATACGTTTTTCGGATTACCCGCGGTATAAATAAATTATTTAATGAGTGCTGAAACATGAAGCGAAACGTTCGGGGTGAGTACTTGTTTCAGCACTCATTAAATAATTTATTTATACCGCGGCTAATCCGGAAAACGTATTAAATATATATATATATCTGTTTATAAAATATTTATTTAGGCATTGCTTCCTGTAATACATGTTGTTTTGTTCCTTTTACTTTTTCTATTTGCACGTGTTTGACCAGGGGTCTACTTTCCATTAGGGTAATTCAAGTTATCCAGTGGCTCATGCTGAGAGTTTCTCTGTCTTACCTTTAAACTGATTGAACCGGTTTGGTTCTTGGAAGCGATCGGGCTCTCTTTAATGTGGATGGTTGAGCGTGAGTTTGCTCTTTTAAAGGAATTGTCTCTGTTGAAAGTGTGGAGTTACCTTTTGGTTGGCCTGACCGCTGTCTCATCCTTGTAACAACGGGGTGTAGATATTTCACTGCCACAACAGTCATTATGGCCAAAACAAGTAGGCTCGAAAATAATATAGAGGTTGTGGACAGGGTGTGGGAAAGTCTATTCGACACCTCGTTACAGTATTGGTTTAATTTATTTTGGATATCTTCCAGGAAAAGTGTACCTTTGTAAATCGATTTATGGATATCGTTTCCTGTTAGGATTTCAATTTGTGTTAAACTTTGATTGTGAGATTCTGGTAAAACTTTTTCCAGATTTAAGTTGACTAGGCAATGATTTAATTCAGGGAATTGTTTCGGCTGAATAATTTAGAGTGGATGTTTGTTTCCACCTTGGTAATTGAGCACCTTCTCCCTTATTTATATCTGACATGGTTACGCTGTCCCTCTAATTTTGAGATCGCAAAGTTATCTAGACACGTGATATGTAGTACCGTTAACTTATTTTGCATTAAGCGTGATTGAGCCCCTGCTGTTTGATACAGTACAGAGAGTCACTTTTCGTCATTTGGACAATTCAAGGTTGATTTCCGGTATGCCTCCAGCAGATTTTTGAGAGACACGCATAGTGGACGAATATAGCTTTTAGTAGCTATTATGATGTCAAGAAGAGCTTATTGTCGATATTCGACTACGATGCTTTTGACCAATAAGCTCGACATAATCTCTTGTTTAAGTTGCCTTCTAGTTAGGTCACCGGTCGCAATATGCAGATCGTTAATCGGGTGTGCTTATTTTTGATGACCATGCATTAGCATAGCCAATGGTTTTTGAATTTGTTCCAAGGTAGTTGTTTCTCTAGGTCAGCTAGATGTTGTGTATTCGATTCAAGCTCATCCAACCTACTGTATATTTCCTTTTCGTTGCTATTGTCCATGGTGGCAAATAAGTAGTGCGTGTCACTGCCTATTCCGTTGAATAATGACCTAGTCTTACGTTTTCCCAGTACTAGTTCCTTCATGGTTTTCGTGCGCTTTTTTACGGTATCTATTATGGCGTTTATGTTTTGTTGTTGTGCGGGTGCAGGTCTCCTTTGTCTATGATATTTGTGCATAGTTTATGCACTAAGCGCTCAACATGTTCTTCCTAGATCTTCGACAAATACACCCAAACTATCTACTTTTGTTTGTAATGGGCCTACAACCTCACCACCTTTTCCATTGCCCCAATAGGCTAAACGCCACAGCTTCATCAATTATTCATATTCAACGCCAAAGCTCCATGCATTATTCATTTTTGGGCACAAATAAATATCAATATCTGGAAATTCAGATTGCAGTTCCCACGGTAGGGAATTCCTAAGTTCCCAGGGAAGTTATCCTAAACAAAGCAGACCTATAAACCGCCAAATATTCTTCGTAAAAACCCAAGTGTATAATTATTTGCATTATTTTCGATTTCAAATAATTCCGCATAAATAATATGCTACCATTCCCAAATTAGTTCCGCTTATCCAAAGACTTCCGTATGACCATTTGTTTAAAGAAGACACTTTCCCCATATGTGAAAATTCAGTCGCATCTCAATGGAAACAAAGTCGCTTAAGTCACAGAATGTCGCAACCCATTTTCAAGTACACAACGCTTATGTACTGTAAAAGTTGACCGTCATATACACCCCACAGTGCTGGGTCGTGCGTCATGGTGTTTACCTTTACAATAATTCAAGCCACCGCACTGCTGGTCGGACGATATGGCGGTATACGTACAAATGATGTACTAACTATTGCCCAATAGCTGACATTATCTTCTTATGTTCTCTGCTCATGCTTGAACGGCTTATACAAGTTATGGATAATGTTGAAAAATATAAGCAATTCAGCTAATTCGGCTTATGTGCCTGAACGATTTTCAGGTGCAGCAATATTACATAACTGGGCGCGTATTGTTTTCCAAGATGAGGAAGTAAATTCCCTGCACACGGAATTCCATGTTTTGAGTGATGAATGTGAAATCTTCCAAATAAATAGCCTAGCACGATCTAAGGAAAAGCAATCAGATTTTAATCAAAGTAAAAGTCAGAACTAACAGTCAGATTTTCGAGTCTAATATATTTAATCTTAAATTTCTCAGTTTTTCAAGTGATAATCTATGGAGTGACATCTTTGCAATCTTTTCTTCGGTCAATTCTATGCAGTCAGATTTAATCACAGAAGTGAAATTCCGTCTGTGAGAGTTTTGGATTTCGTGATAAGACTCCAAGTCTACTGTTCCAAGTCTCTCCTTTTCACTAGTTTTCTTAATGATTAAGCTGAGCTTAAGCGGTGCACAACCAGATTAAAACAGTCAACGGGTGTGCAAGTAGTTAATACAAAACATAATCACCCAACAAGAGTTCAGTGTTTTACTAGTTAAAAACCCAAAACTTAAGGGCCAGCGATCTTCTTCATAGTGGAAAGTGCACCGCAGTCCTTTTCGCGACGAGAAACAATAACCCGCGGCAGAACATCATTGGGTGGGTTTTTCAGAAATTCCTACGGTATTGTATTGGGTGAGAAAGTGCATTCCCATGATATGTAGCGAAAGGTATGCGGACAAGTAGGAGGAAGGAAGCTATTCTTTAAGAATATTGTATACTTATTTCGTGCGGTTTAGACTGGGAGTGGCTCCACCGGAAGTGTCTCTGAGGAAGGTATTGAAATGGGGTTTATTGGAAACTGAAGTAGAAAGTAAAGTCAAACTGGTTCATTTTCGTGCAACCTCTTTATATTACTCAAAATATGGTTTTATACGGTTATTACGTACCATTACTATGCGCGTACCGATTTTAATGTGGTATTTACCTCACTTGGTATAGGACTTATCTGATAAGGTCCTACCCAGATTTGGGAAAACTTCTGTTTTTTGCTTTCGTTCTTGATGAAGACCTCGTCTCCTATGTGGAAAGTTAGGGGCCGTACTGTTTTATCGTAGTACCCCGTTTAGCGCTGTTTACTGGCTAATAAATTCTTTCTTGCCGTGGCATACGATTTTTGGAGTTTGTATTTCAGTATATGATAGTAGCTCTCATGATTTTAAACGGGTTCTGGGTCCCATTTTAAATTTGATGGGACATCTGCTGTGAAGCCGTACAAGCAGTCCATTGGGGTAAATTTAGTACCCTCATGTACATTATTATTATACACGAATGCAGCGGTTCACCAATAAAATTTGTTCCCTGATCGGTGAGAATTATTTTGGCTATGTGAAGGCGCGTAACGATTTCGTCAAAGAAAACTTGCGCTACTGTGACAGTTTCTGCATTAGGTATTGCATACGAATAGACAAATTTTGTTAAATTATCTTGAAAATTCAAGATATGTTTGGTACCCGACGTGGTCTCTTCTCATGGACCTAAAATGTTAAGGTAAACTTTGTCAAAAGTCTGTTCTGCGATGACCGTGATAACGATCGGCATTTTGAATTGGGGAGATGCTTTCATAGTCTGACACTTTAGACATCTTTTAATGTATTTTTGAATGTCGCTAAGCATGTGTCTCGACCAATACTTGCGATTTATATGTTTATGAGTTTTTATGACACCTTGATGGTCACCGAAAAGAGAATTATGGTAATCCTTTAAGATGGTTTGAATCCCTGTGGGGAACAAGCGTTGTTAGGTCTTGTATGTCTGTCTCTGGGATATGGATTACGTTTTGATCCGCCTTCGCGTGTTCGTTTATCTCCGTGTTGAAGTTCGGTTGGGCCTCTTGGGAATTTTGCTTCTGAGCTCGAGTCACGGCGAAGCAATGAGCGGATTTATTTTTCTTCCTATTATTTGTGGAATCATCTTCCTCCACATCTGAGTCCATTGTGTTGTGGACTAGGGCTTTTACTGTTAAGGTATTGCTTGAAAAGTCTTCCTTTAATGCGTGAGGGATGCGACTTAGCGCATCTGCATTAGTGTTGTACTTCCCTGGTTTGTCGATATTGTTATCGAATTCGGATATTTTATTGTAAAATTTTGGCAAACGGGAAGTTAGATCTTCAACATTGAAAACTCTTTGGGAGGCTTATGGTCTGTGTAGACCGTGAATTTTCTACCTTGAAGATAGCACCTGAAATTCTTTGTATCCAAGACTACAGCCAATAGCTCCTTCTCAATAGTGGAGTAATTTTTTTCGACTTTATATAAGATGCGACTGGTATAAGCAATGGCTTCTTGGTATTTCTCAGTCCATGTTTTGTAATGTAGCTGTAAGTTAGCACCACAGCTATATTACGGCACTTTGGGAGGGTTAGTGTAGCGGTGTGTTAAAATGAGAAGATATGTGGACTCGTGTATACTTAGTTAATAACTTCAATTTCAGTTTTAGATAAAAATGAATAAATCGGAAGTTTGGGATTACTTCAAAAAGTTAGGGTCAGACAAGCCAATTTGCAATCATTGTAATAAAATGTTGAACTGCAAAGGATCATCTACGAGCAATCTACATAATCATTTGAAAGCTTTTCATAAAATAATTCTCAGAAAGAAATCAGAAACGATTGGCCAAGAAGAAACGCCTATATCTTCCTCTTCTTAAAAAAAACACACGAATATTTTGAATTTTACGAAAGTGAAAATGAGTAGTTTAGAAGAAATCATATCAAAACTTGCAGCAATGGATGGATTTTCTATTAATAGCATTACAAAGAGATCATTCGTACGAGATTCTCTTCATCAACAAGGATATTCTTTACCAAGAAACAACTCTAAATTAATGCATCTCATTCATACGTTTTATGACAATGCCAAACGTGAAACTATTATTGAATTAGATTCAATAAAAAATGATAGGAAAAAATTCTCTATAACTTTAGACGAGTGGACTAGCAAAAGAAATCATAGATATTTAAACATTAATGTACACCACTTGGCAGAGGATTTCAATTTGGGATTAGTGCATATAGCTAGTTCCTGTGATGCTCAGAGAACATTAGAATTTGTATTTGAAAGGCTACAAAATTCCAAATTGAATCTAGAAACTAACATAGTTGGAGCAACAAATGATGGTGCTGCTGTTATGAAAAAATTTGGCAAATTATCGTCTATAATTAATCAACTATGCTATTCACACACCATCCACTTAGCAGTTACTGATGTGTTATATAAACATAGAGAATTGGCTGAAGATGAAACCGAAGTAAATGTTTCAAGTGAGGAATCGGCAGATGAAGACGAAGACGAAGACGAATATAATGATTATGCAGATAACCGAGAATATCATATTCCTATATTGTGTGACAATTACAAACAATCAGTTTCACAAAATTGTAAGTTCTTTAGAAAATCTTCAGTAAGAAACACCATTCTTCAAAATTATATAAAACAAGATAAAGGAAAGGGATTAAATTTAATTCTTGACTGCAAAACAATGTGGAATAGTATAAAGGACATTGAAGAAATGTGTCGGGTATAATTAAACGTGAGACTCCAATAAACTTATTATTTTTATTTAATTAGCGACAATGTAATAAAATGTCCGAATTAACTATCGAGACCAAAACTAATTACATGATTGCAAGAAGTGCTTATCACACCGGTTTCCAATAACCTCTACCTCGTTCAAGTTCAAAACTGCCTCAAAAATAAAAAACATTGTACTAGGTACCGACAACCAGCCTCTGCTCTGGCCGAGATAAACTCTCTGTCCTAAAACTGATCGATGACGATAAAACGACATGATTGATGTATGAGTTCAATGCATTTTTTTTCTGCCTATTTTTAATCTTGATAATGCTCTGACGTACCCATGAAAATGCAACAATATCGTGCAGTGGCGTTGACTTCGGTTATTTAATTAATTTACAAGAGTTACAAGAGTTGTTGAATATGTTTTGCAAATATATGTAGCAAGTTCTACGATATCTCAGATACGTTTGGTTTACTAATATATAAGTTTTATATTAGCACTCTGATATGAACATTGCTATTATAACAATTAGTCTCTTGTATTTGTATTAATTGAGTCAAATGCCCTTTATCGCAGAGTTCTAAGACAAGTAGGCTTTCAATATGTTAGAACCCAACATCAACTATGCACACGTACATACGTAATTATGTTTTTATAGTTGCAGGAGCAGAAACTTGTTGTATTATGTTAGTAATTACTGTCGTTAAATTTCACTAACAATGTAATGATTAGTTTAAGACTATTATGTTAAGATTAGTTCAAATTTTGCATAACGATTAATTCAAAAAACTACTATAGCTACAATGATAGATTCTAATAGTACTTAAATCTGTTACTTGTTTTTATCTGTTGACTAAACATGCCCGCCGCCTTGAAAATATCGCATATTTTTAATGAGCAGCTTCGATTGGTAATGGACAAAGTTTTACTACTGCGCGTCGATAGAGACCAAATTGTGTTTTCACTTCTGCTACTCTGGATACTCCATCTTTCCCGGAGAATAAGTTTGTAACTCTACCTAGCATCCATTTTAGCGGTGGTAAGTTCTCTTCCTTCAGCAATACTAGAGGATCAACTTTAATTTGTGGTTTATTCGTAGTCCATTTTAGTCTTTGCTGTAGTTGTCCCAAATATTCAGATGACCAACGCTGCCAAAATAATTGCTGGAGTTGTTGCACCCTTCGAAATCTTGATAGCCTTCCCACGTTTTCACCTGTTATGTCCGGCTCTGGAAATGCAGTTAAAGGTGTTCCAATTAGGAAATGGCCCGGTGTCAGCGGCTCCAAGTCATTGGGGTCTGACGATAGTGGCGTCAATGGACGGGAATTGAGTACTGCTTCTGCTTGAATGACGACGGTGTTCAACTCCTCATATGTTAAGGATGCATTTGCAAGAACTCGTACGAGATGATACTTGGCAGCTTTCACTGCAGACTCCCAAAGGCCTCCGAAATGAGGAGATCTTGGTGGAATGGGTTTCCATTCGATGTGATCTTCCTGACAAAGACGATGAATTATGGTTTGAACATGCTGAGATTGGAACATTTTCCGAAGTTCTCTGAGCTGTGATCTTGAGCCTACGAAATTGGTGGCGTTGTCGCAGAATATTTTTGAACATAATCCCCGACGGGATATGAAACGCTTTAGAGCAGCGATAAAAGCCTCACTCGATAAGTCGCTTACAAGCTCGAGGTGTGTTGCCTTTGTCGTAAAGCACACGAATACAGCAACGTAGGCTTTAACAGGAGTTTTTCCTCGAATTTTAAAATGGATGTTGAACGGCCCGCAGAAGTCAATTCCGGTTGTTAAGAAGGCTCGTCCTGGTTGGACCCGCTCTCCCGGCAAGTCCCCCATAAGCTGATCTATACCCCTTGGTTTGCTCCGAAAGCATCTGATGCAATGATGAACAGTGCATCGCGCTATATTCTTTCCATCTATCGGCCAGTATGTTTGTCTGCAAATATTTAATAAACTTTGAGGAGCAGCATGTAGATGTTTAACATGAAGGTAGGACATTAACATTTTTGTGACACAATGGCCCTTTGGCAAGACTATTTGATGTTTCGCATTATATGGGATGTTAGCATTTTTAAGTCTTCCTCCAACTCTTATGATACCAGTGGTATCAAAGAATGGAGATAAGCTTCGTAGCTTGCTAGATTTGTCTACTTCTTCCTGTTTAATCAGAGCCTTGAATTCTGCCGGAAACGAAATTCGTTGTACATTTTTTATTATTCCGTTCAAGCCATCTTGCAACTCATGGGAGGTTAGTTGACCATACACTCGTGAAGATTTCAATAAGCGCAAGTTGTTAAGAAACCGAAAACAATAAGCAAAGATTCTTTGCAATTTGAGGAAGGAATTGCTGTGTTTAACAGATTCTATAAGGTCTTCTGAAGAGTGAGAGGATAAGAGACAGAGCCTTTGTGTCCTTTTTTCAGGGATATTTTCACTTAAAATGTGTGAGCTATCAGGCCAATCTCTTTCTTGTAGTAGTAAGAACTCTGGACCATTAAACCATAGAGAAGAGTTATATAAACCTTTAGCAAAAACTCCTCTAGAGAGTAAATCAGCGGGATTTTGGGTTGTTGATACGTGATTCCATTCATCAATTTTTGTTAAATCTTGGATCCTTGCAACACGGTTAGCGATAAATGTGCTCCAAGTATATGATGGAGATTTAAGCCAAGACAGTACTATCGATGAGTCCGTGTAGTAAAATATTTGATGAATATGGACTTGTAGATCTTTTAATAATCGATCTACTAGTTCCGCTAGCAATAGAGCCCCACATAACTCTAGACGTGGTAACGTAGTGTTTTTCATGGAAGCAACTCGTGATTTGGAACAAATCAGCCGAACAGTGATTTGTCCGAAGGAATCACTAGAACGAATGTAGCAGCAGGCTCCATATGCTGCCTCGCTGCTATCTGCAAATCCATGCAGTTGGAGATTACTGGCTTGATTTCCAGGTGTGAAATATCGCGGGATTTTTATTATGTTGAGATCATTTAGCTGTTCTCTATAGGAGTGCCACTTTGTACTATATTCTAATGGAAGAGTTTCGTCCCAGGACAATTTTAACTTCCATAATTGTTGCAGGAATATCTTGCCTAGAACGATGACTGGCCCAACAAATCCTAAAGGATCGAAAATACGAGCAAGATCTGACAAGATAACACGCTTCGTTATATTAGCAGCGTTCATGTTTGAGGGTGCTATATTAAACTGAAACACGTCTTCTTCAGGTTGCCATATTAATCCAAGGGTTTTAACAACGTTGTCATCATTAATTTGAAGAAATTGCTCCCGATCGGCTTCAGGTATGCCTTGTAGTAATGAAGGATGGTTCGCACAAAACTTACGTAACTCAAAGTGACCCTTTTTTAGAACAGTAATGAGATCTGCTTGAATTTTCCTTGCTTGAGTTAAGGAACCGGAGCCAGTCATGCAATCATCTACATAAAATGAATTTTGAATGACCTTGCACGCTTGGGTGTAAGATTTCTGTTCATCGTTTGCTAATTTATTCAAGCAGCGTGTGGCCAAATATGGAGCAGATGATGTGCCATAAGTAACCGTATTCAATTGATACGTTTCGAGTATTTTCGACGAGTCGTTTCGCCACACTATGAGTTGATATTTGCGATCGACCGGATCAATCAAAATTTGCCTATACATTTTACTGATATCGGCGGTGAAAACAAAGCGATACGTCCTGAATCTTGTTACTATCGAGAAGAGATCAGGTTGAACTACTGGCCCAACCATGAGCATATGATTGAGTGATGATCCAGAACTGGACTTCGCAGAAGCATCAAAACTACACGAAGTTTAGTTGTTGAGCTGTCTATTTTGTGCACACAATGGTGTGGTAGAAAATAGTTTGATATTGGTATATCATCTGAAGAAATTTTCTCCATATGGTTGAGATATTCATATTCATTCAGAAATTGTGTGTAAGCGTCTTGAAGCTTAATATCGCGAGATAGCCTTCTCTCAAGTTGTAAAAATCTGCGTGTGGCCATTTCTTGAGAGTTTCCCAGCATTTGTGGATCTTGACGAAATGGTAACCTTACACAGTATTGCCCATTGTCTGATCGCCTTGTAGTTCGATTGAAGAAGCTTTCACATAGTTCTTCCTCAACAGTGTGACTCCTCACTGGACAATCATGCCTTTCTATTTCCCAAAACCTCTGAACTTGCCTTTCTAGCGATGTCAGTGAGGGTTTTGTAGCAAGATTGCAGTAAAACGATTTATGATGAGTTTGTGGAGCTCTTCCCATTACTACCCATCCCAGGACAGTTTTTTGTAATATAGGAAGATCCGTAGAAAGTAAGATTTGTTCTGGAGAAAGTAATTGACAGTATAGTTCTGCTCCAAGTAGGAGATCTATTTTCTGCGGTTTGTAAAAAGCTGGGTCTGCTAACTGAAGATTGGATGGGATTGGCCATTTATTGACATTAATGTAACAGTCTGGCTGTAACCCACTGATTTTTGGTAATATCTGAGCCTCAATTTCAGTCGTGAAGTTACAAACCGAGGATTTTAAAGTGAGGTTTATTTTGAATTTCGATGTTACTTCGAAGTTCCCAATACCGGTAATTGGAATATGTGTTTTCAGTCGTTTCATGCCCAATTCTTCTGCTAAACGTTCTGATACAAAATGCAGCTGCGAACCTGAATCTAATAAGGCTCTGCACGTTATAAGTTTTCCATACTTATTAGGAACTTGAACAAGAGCAGTTGCCAATAGGACATACGATCGTAATTGATTGTCCACCGTTACCGATGCATTTACAGAAGAATGCGATATTAGTGATGCAGTCGACGGGGTTTCAAAATTTCCGGACTTGAGGTCTTCTTTAGAAGTCGATTTTAAACTAACTTCCTTACCTGCATGATTGTTTAAATGAAGAAGGGTATTGTGCTTTTTCCCGCACAGCTGACATTTTCTGGACATACATAGCTCTGACTTGTGATTACTTCGTAAACAATTAATGCACAGGTTTAGTCTTTTTACTTCACTGCACCTTTTATTCACGGATAAGTTTAGAAACTTAGTGCACTTATAAATTGTATGCCCTTCACGAGAACAGTAAGCACAGATTGGGATCCCTGTTGCTTGTAGAGTAGTCGAGACAGTATACCTATGTGGGTTTTCTATTTTATATTTATGTTTATTATTGTGGGGCCCTGTTGTAAGACCAGACTTGAACTCCTGTTTGCCTTCTAAGTTATGACATCTTTTCTCTAAGAATTGCACTAATTCTTTCAAGGCAGGAAGCCGGTCGGAAGGACAATCATCTTCCCATTTGTTAACTGTCAGAGTATCTAATATTTTTAGAATTATAGGGATAAGCAAGTCATCCCACTGTAATGCAGGACGCCCCAAGGCTGTGAGAGCTCGAATATGAACATTAACTGTATCGATGAGTGCTCTTAATGACTGAGCCGACGGTTTATGTATGGTTGGGAGAGAGAATATTTGCCGAATGTGTTCTTGTGCTATCAGTTTTTTATTATCGTATCGATTTTTTAATATTTCTAAGGCAACTTCATAATTACTTGATGTAATTTCAATAGATTGTATAGCACGCAGAGCACAGTCAGATAGTGCTGAGCGTAAATAATGGAATTTCGCGACCTCGTCCAGAGCCTTGTTGTTATGGACTAATGTATTGAATACTTCAACAAATGTGGTCCATTTAGTATAATCACCAGAAAAATTGGGTAAAACTATTTTGGGAAGTTTGATACCACTTAAACTATCAACGGAATTATTTCCAAGTGAATCGTTCAGATTATTTTTTGCCTGGGCTCGCTTAGCGATCTGGACTAAAATTGTTGGTCGGAGTACAAAATATTCTTCTTCATACTCAGCTCGCACCTTAAGATCTAACTCTTCTTCATCTAACTCTTCGATGCTTCCTTGACACGCACTAAATCCTTCGTAATATTTATCTAATGCATTTAATCGCGTTTCTAATTCTTGGATAGATGTATTTTCATTTAAACCTTGCAGAAAATCCTTAACACGACCTTGTTGTCCGATAAGTGTAGTTCTCTTTGTTTTTAATTTAGCTAATTTACTATCAGTCATTTTTAACGTTTGATGGTACAAATTACTCAGAAGAAGTTAAAGTATTAGACCTGGTCTAATAGCCAAAGCCGACAATACTGAACTATTCTTTCGAATATTACCGTGTCTTGAACTTTATGCGCGATTTGATTAAACCTTAATGTACCAACACTCAGGTTACCTTAAATATCGTAACGAGTATTAAAATTGGTCGCTAATTAAACAGGTTTAAGCATTAAGATGACAAACTGTTCTCGAAACCGGTACTGCAAACCATTTACACCTTGAAGGAATGCGAAAATAACTGTTTTTATATGCACAGTGGTGGGATATGAAATGTGTTCTATGCATGTACTTGAAAAACCAACGGTGATGTTGAGAACACAACAATGTTTTTATAAGAAATGATAAAATTAGCAGAATATCATTCTATCTCCAGCAAATATTAAATGTCTCTCAGAATGTCGCGTAATACGAAAATCAATCATCAGAAAATTTAAACAAACAATTTTTTGCAAGGAAATAATACGTTAAATTTATTGCAAACAGACATAGATCATCTTTAATATCACGCTATTTAGTAAATTCACTTGATTATTAATTGCAAAGTATTAAGATGATAATCTATTCTCGAAGGAAAGCGGTACTTCAAACCGTTAACACAGAGCTGAGTTTTATGCAAAGAATTTAACCTAACAGTAATATGTGCCGCAATAAAGACGAGGAATTTGTGTGCGCAACAATTACAGAAATTGATAAAGATCGATCGAACACTATTGAATATTTAGCAAATATTAATTATGTCACGTCACGGCACGCAATACCAAAGGGACCATGTATCACTAGATTAAAAGTTCACAAAATCACAAAAACAAATTTTAAACACAAAATTTAAGAAAATCACAATCCAAATTCTTTATTTGTAAGATTCAGCAATTAAATTTTGTCACTCATAGTAATACAGAATTACCTTTAATGCTTTCAGCGTCCTTCACACTGCTTTGAAGTCTTTATAATACCCAATCACGTCGGGGTCACCAAATTTTTATGAAGAAATGTGTCGGGTATAATTAAACGTGAGACTCCAATAAACTTATTATTTTTATTTAATTAGCGACAATGTAATAAAATGTCCGAATTAACTATCGAGACCAAAACTAATTACATGATTGCAAGAAGTGCTTATCACACCGGTTTCCAATAACCTCTACCTCGTTCAAGTTCAAAACTGCCTCAAAAATAAAAAACATTGTACTAGGTACCGACAACCAGCCTCTGCTCTGGCCGAGATAAACTCTCTGTCCTAAAACTGATCGATGACGATAAAACGACATGATTGATGTATGAGTTCAATGCATTTTTTTTTCTGCCTATTTTTAATCTTGATAATGCTCTGACGTACCCATGAAAATGCAACAATATCGTGCAGTGGCGTTGACTTCGGTTATTTAATTAATTTACAAGAGTTACAAGAGTTGTTGAATATGTTTTGCAAATATATGTAGCAAGTTCTACGATATCTCAGATACGTTTGGTTTACTAATATATAAGTATTATATTAGCACTCTGATATGAACATTGCTATTATAACAATTAGTCTCTTGTATTTGTATTAATTGAGTCAAATGCCCTTTATCGCAGAGTTCTAAGACAAGTAGGCTTTCAATATGTTAGAACCCAACATCAACTATGCACACGTACATACGTAATTATGTTTTTATAGTTGCAGGAGCAGAAACTTGTTGTATTATGTTAGTAATTACTGTCGTTAAATTTCACTAACAATGTAATGATTAGTTTAAGACTATTATGTTAAGATTAGTTCAAATTTTGCATAACGATTAATTCAAAAAACTACTATAGCTACAATGATAGATTCTAATAGTACTTAAATCTGTTACTTGTTTTTATCTGTTGAGTAAACAGACATGATTGGCAGATTTGTGGCAATATAAGAATGTGTTATTTTAGCATTGAATGATATTAGTTCTTCTTATAATAATTGGTTTTTTTTTTATTATTATTTAGATAGGCTCTTTATTTGATGGCTCATTGGCTCTTTTAAAAATTCCTTAAAAATAGGGCGGCAAAAGGCTATAAAAAGTGTAAACAAAAAGTCGCTAGCTAATTTAAAAGTTATAAAAGGTCAATAGGGACAAGTAAACAATTAAAACAATTAGAAAAACTAAAAAACAAGGAAAATGACACAAGCAAAAGGAAAGCAAACAAGAAAAAATTCTCAAAACAGACTGTATATAACAGATACAAGAATTTTTGGAAAGGATCTAAAAGATGTTCAAAAAATTTAATAGTCCCAATTTTAACAATTGGGTAAGTGGCAGTTCCAATGAGTTCCAATTTCCAAAATAATGACCTAAACGAACGAATTTTCTACATAAAATTTTTAAATTTAGCACCGAAACCGAAACCGAATTGAGAACTAAATAGCCGAATGAACGAAAAATTAACCCGATACCGTTATAGGGTCCCATGAGGGCAGCCTGTAGTGTCATAGACCTCTACAAACTGCCCTCACAGCACGTGCAACGATTCCTAAGCGGGGAGAAGCCCCGTGGACTAGTGTTGCAAATGCTGTGGCCTGCTATCACCAGCGAAATACAAGAGCTCCGTCCTGAACCGACTATAGTAGTTGCCATGTGCAGTTGAATGTGTCTGCGTTCGTTGCCAGATATTCAAGACATAAACGTCTCTTCAGTAAGTCAACGAAGTGGCACTTAAGTCCTTGTGCGTATTGTTGTGGGTCAGTGTTCTGATTCCCATCTCCGGCTCTCATGTAGTACAAATGAATTGTAGATTTGGCCAGTGTCAACACAAAGCTTATCAAACAGTTCACCCGACTACAAACCTTTGGTCCCCATAGAAAAGATGTCCTAGTAATGCTGAAATTCGGGTGAATCAACTGACGCATATCGCGCACCAGTTCCATCAGATTCTGCATAGGTGGACAAGTGAAGAACTTGTGAAACAAGGTGCCTTCACCAGAACAAACTGTGCAGATCCTCTGAACCCGCCGGGTCGATACGTGACAACTGATTAGGATGCATAAGACTGTGATGCAGCAATTTGAATGCTACATCAGCATCTTTGTAACTAGAAGGATAACTAAACACTACTCTGCAAGTTGTCCCTCCCATCACGCCCATATTCACCACGAGGTGTGCTCGCCATCTGTTGTATCCTATATACTCAGGAGTTCTTATTGACATAAGCACGTCACGGAGCATACGTGTTGTAAGTGTACAGAGAAGTGTGAGAGGTGCTCTGTCCAGAACGAAAGCATCTTCTAACTTAGTTCCAGGGTCACTGGTCCCAGGTTGGCGAAATCTCTGCCACGCAGAACCCGCCAGGTCGTGTAGTTGTGGAGTGTTAGTGTTTAGTCGACAGTTTCCAGAGATATCAATAATATCTCCGAGAACTGACGGTGTATGCGTGTCAGCTTCAAAACTTCGAGTATTACTGAACAATCAATCTATTAATTCAGGATTAAACCTGCTTGGAATCGACGCGAATTGCTGGCCTGATTCTGCCCCAGGTCTGAATCGTTGAGATTATATCCTGCGGCCAGTCACGAGGATAGGGTGGTGGAACAGAGAGCAGGTAGTAATATGCCCCTATGTCGACCCCTCCCAGTACATTTACGCACAGTTGAGAAATCAAAGTATCTCTCTGGCAAAACACTTGTTGAAGCTCGAACTCCCACTACGAGGTGTCAAGATTTGTCACTTGATTCTTCTCAGACTTATACTGAAAAGAAACAGGTCAAAAGAACCACAAAGGATCCCAATTTAAATTATTAGAAGTCATGACACGTACCTAATAAAAGATAATTTTCCCAGGTCAAACTACCATTAGCCATCAGCGACAACAACACAAACATTAAATAAACGTCAGATGTCATGTTCCCCACTCAAGAAATCAAGGAGTCGGCAATGCAGTAATACCGCAGAGCAGCCAACATCAAAGTGCGACAGAATCCACACTTCTAAATGAAGACTCGTTCCACATCATTTAATGGAATCAACACAAAAATATATTTTATTTAAGAACATAATAATTTAGACTAAAAAACATAAACCTTTCCTGTACTTGAAAATAATTTAAGAATGGCCATATTATATATGTATATACATGTGGTATAATATTTCGCATCGTTATGTAATCATACGTTGTACTTGCTAAGCACAGCTGCTAGGGTCAAAGTACTCGTCTAACCCACGCAAAGCCGTTTAGGTCAACGGACTTTTCTGTTGCTACCTATGCACAGCTGCTAAGGTCAATGTACTTTGCTTGCTGTGCGCAAGGTAAAATAATTTGTTGGTGCCGTGCGCAATTCAAAGGCAATATAAGTCGCAGGCTAACTCAAATCTTCCTCTTTTAGTATCCAGCTTCTATAGAGTGCGCATCATTTTGGAATTCGACTTGGCTAGTGTAATCAAATATAATTATTAACAAATTAACTTTATCTTGGGTAACGACTGAGATAAAGATATTTATTCTAGGTCTCGACTGGAATAAATTCTACTAACATAACAACTTTATCTTGGGTAACGACTGAGATAAAGATATTTATTCTGGGTCTCGACTGGAATATATCTTACTAATAACAACTTTATCTTGGGTACCGACTGAGATAAAGATATTTATTCTGGGTCTCGACTGGAGTAAATTTTACTAACTCAAACCATTTTTGTTTATTTATTTGTGTTAATATATTTTTATGTTTACATTTCCAGCTTATATGGTACTGCGGCTCTCGAGGGGGTATGCTGTGTCTCGTGGGAGTTGGATTCCACGGTTTTAGGTGAGTAAACTTTTCATGTAAAAGTCTCAGATCGGAATGATCTGAGACTTTTACTTTTTATTTGTATTATAATTAATTTAGTTTTGTTTTCTTTTTAGGTATATTTATATCAGGAAAAAGGCCTAGAAGAAAATTTTAAAAAAGAAAAAGGAGTCCCGAATGACTACAGCCAAAGCCTATAAAGTGCCAGGGGTTGCTGTGGCACTTGATATGTATAGTGAGTGTTTTTATTTATATATTTTTTAGATTATTGTTCCGCGACGGAACATCCTCCCGCCTCAAAAAAAGGAAGGTAGCTGGAGAATTACTTTTTGATTGAATAAATTTTGTTTGTAAAATAAAGTTAGTATTTGTTTATAACCCTTGTCCTGTTGGGTTCTTTGTTATTACTACCAGGATTTAGAAAGAGTTTTTTTTTTTTGTAACAAACTTACGTTTTTTGATGAAACTGAAAGTGTCGCCTTCGTCAGTTTGTACCCTGAAGCATTTTCTTGCTGTCAAGGCTTTTTCCCATGGTATGGGATGCCTGCGGATCTCACTCCACAGAAGTGTATCAATAATAAATTTTGTTAGATGCAGAATTGCATCCTGGAAATGTACTCCTGTTCGTGGAACTGGACGTGTCCTTTCTTCATCATTTGCCAGCACTGGTTTTGGAGGTGAACTGGTACCTGGTTCCTCAGCTAGTCGTGGCGTTTTTGGACGTGGTTTTTTGAAATCCCGTGGCGCTGAGCTGACACATTCTGCACTTTTTTCGGTCTCATTTCGACTTGTTGTTGCCTGTGGGTTTTTGGCTTGTTTTGGACTTGAGCTGGGACGTGGTTCATGTACCTTGATTGGATATGACTTTCTTCTTGTAGCGATTTCAAATAGGGAACTTGTGGGAGTATCCGTGCCCTTTTCGCTGCAGAACTGGGATATTCTACACGATTTTCGCGTTTTGTCCCAGAGGGGGTCGAGATTCAGTTGTATGCACTCGAATACCTGGGCCCCGTGCGAGTGCCTGTACCTGTTTGGTAGCTAGGACTGGAGGCTTGAATAACCTTGATGGTTTGGGCATCTCTGTTGCTCTTAACTGATCCTTTATTGGAGTAGTCTCAGGTAAGGAAGGACCCCTTATTTGAATATTCTCGAGATAGGGAATGTCGTCCATCCAGAGACAGTCATCCAGGCAAGGTAATGAGTCCATAATAAAATTAATAATAAATGAATAATAACAAAAAAAAAAAAAATAAGCAACTCAAAAAGGAAATGATAAAAACTTAAAAAATTAACCAAATTAAAAGAAAACTAATGATGGCGGTCTTATCTACTCCATGTGTGCTTGTCAAGTGATCATAATTTTCAGATTTGAACTGAAGTTGACTGAATTTTTGTATTGCTGTTGTATTGCTTTATTTTGTTTAATTAGGGCTTACACGTTTCACCTTTTGAATTGAATAATATTATCCGGGGATAAATTTATATATTTGCGGTGTAGTACCACTAATTGTTAGTTATTATTTAGATTAATAATGTGGTACCATTTAATTTGGCACTGATATTATGAAAAGTTTTTGTGTTGGTGCATCTGGGCGCAAGCGCAGCACAAAACTTGTGCTGTGCTGAGGCATGCCGAAAAACAAATGTCGTGCTTCGTACTGACCATGTGGGAACGTTGTGTTTCGTGTGGGATGTTTTTGATTTTCGATGTGAAAATTTTGTCGAATTATAGTTTTGTATAAATTGGTAACTTGTATAATTTAATAATTGGCCGAATTATTTGAGTATTCTGTGTTTTGACAGTTGCTACTCTGACCTTTTCGTCCTGGCCTGGGTTGTTTTTTATTATTCGACCTGTCGGCCATTTTGTGGTTGGACAATTATGATCTTGTATTAAAACTAAATCGTTTATTTTGAGGTTATCTCCTGGTGTTTTCCATTATTTACGAGCTTGTAAACCTTGAAGATATTCTTTTGACCACTTTTTCCAGAATTGATCTGCCAACCACTGGACATATTGCCAACGTTTTAGGAAAGTTGCTTTATTAGTAATAGATGGTTCTGGAATTGTCTTCAGATTGCGCCCAATTAAAAAATGCCCAGGAGTTAAAATAATAAAATCGCTTGGATCATTGGAAAGCGGTGACAGCGGTCTGGAATTTACGCAGGCTTCGATTTGACATATTACTGTTTACAGTTCTTCAAAGGTTAAAATGGCGTTTTGTAAAGTTCTCTTCATGTGTGTTTTACTGCCTTAACTCCTGCCTCCCATAATCCACCAAAGTGTGGCGCTGATGGTGCGTTGAAATGCCATGTAATGCTTGCAAGCTCTGTGACAGTAGAACTGTCATGTGGAAATGTGCTTAAAATGGTTTTGAATTGGTTAGACAATTCCCTGCTTGCGCCGACGAAGTATGTGCCGCAATCGGAGTAAATATGGGCGCATAAGCCTCGGTGGCTTATGAATCGCTTCAATGCAGCGATGAATGCCGCTATCGTCAATTTCGACACGACTACAATGTTAATGGCTTTGGTCGCCATGCATACAAAAATGCTTAGATACCCCTTCATGATTTTCTTCTTTTCTTATTTTTGACGTTTTAATATCAATGGGACCGGCATAGTCGACGCCAGTGTGTTCGAAGGTTAATGCAGGGGTGATTCGTGCTGATGGAAGGTTTCCCATAATCTGTATAGATGGTGTTGGTTTTGTTTTGAAGCAGGGGATGCATTTTCGTAATTGCTGACGAACAGTGTTTCTGGCATTTAGCAGCCAGTACTTGTTACGTAATAAATTGAGGGTAAGTTGTATACCTCCATGTAATGCACAATGATGGATGTTATTAATGATAATCCTTGACACATGATGGTGTTTGGTAGGATGATTGGGTGCTTTTGATTATAAGTCAGTATAGAATTTTCGAGTCTGCCGCCGACTCGGATTAATTGGTTGTGGTCTAAATCTGGATTGAAGGTGAGAATGTGGCTTGTCTTTCAAATTGGTTTATTTGATTTAAGACAGTGGAACTCATTTGGAAACGCTATCTGCTGTACAATGGACACGGTACTATTCTCATCTTCTTGTAGCTCGGAGTATGTGAGATAGCTAGACTGCTTATTTGTGCCTTTAGATTTGCAGTTGTGCAAAAATATATTTTGCAATAAGCGACAATTCTGACTAGTTTAAGGAACGAGGAGTACCTTGTCAACCATTCAATTTCTAGGCTGGTGCAAGTCAATGCCTTGACCGTTCGGATCTCAAGTTGAGAGCACTTGTGAAACGTAGGCTGTTTTGGCCAATTCTCTTTTGATTGCTGTAACTATGATGGTCCGTTCCACCAAAGCTTGGATTCGAAAAGTTCGATCGGGTTAAGTCCTCGAGAGGCGCAGTCTGCTGGGTTACATTTGGATGGTACATATCGCCATAATCGAGGATGGATATTTTCCTGGATTTCTGCCACTCGATTTGCGATGAATGTTTTCCAAGTTGATGGCTGTTTTTTAATCCAGGACAAGGCGACTTCTGAGTAGGACCATGCGACAGTGGAACTGTCCGTGATATTTATGTCAGCTTTGATTTGTTTCATTAGACGGGAAAGTAAAACAGCTCCACATAGCTCGAGTCTTGGAAGTGATATTGATTTTGTAGGAGATACTCTAGTTTTTGACGTAAATATATGAGTGCTAGTAGTGTTGTCGTTGTTTATGATTCTTAAATATGCAACACCTGCAAACGCCTTTTCTGACGTGTCGCAGAATCCATGTAGTTCCATGCCTTTCGCTGTAGGTGAATAACCTACCCATCGTGGTATTTTGATTGATTGGATGTGGTTTAAACTTTCCCTGAATCTCTTCCAGTTAATTGTGATGGCTTCAGGTAAGGCTTCGTCCCACGAATATTTATTCAACCATAGATTCTGTATAAAAATCTTGGCGATAATTATAATTGGTGCCAACCATCCTAATGGATCGAAAAGTGATGCTGTATCGGATAAGATTATCCGTTTAGTAAACAGTAGCTTTTGGAGTAAGGGGCTTACTTTGAAGCTAAACTTGTCATGCGCCGGATGCCACTTGAGACCAAAGTTTTAATTGTATCCTTTTCTGATAAATCTAGCACATAATTGATTTCTCTGTGTCGTGGAGGAATGTTTTTAATTAATTCCGGACGATTGGCAGTCCATTTGCGGAGATTAAAGCCTCCTTTGGACAGAACGGAAATTAGTTCTGTTAGGAGTGTCAACCCACTTTTAGTATCATGTGCACCTGTTAGTAGCTCGTCGACGTAAAAGTAGTTTTTTAGGCTTCGGGATGCAAGTGGATACTTGTCTTGCTCGTCATTTGATAATTGATGCAGGGTGCGGATGACAAGATATGGAGCTGATGTAGTGCCAAACGTGACTGTTGTCAACTGATAATATTTTATTGGTTCCTTTGGTGAATCTCTCCATAGGATTCTTTGATAATTGGTATGTTCAGGGTGCATGTGGATCATCCTGTACATTTCTTCTATGTCAGCGGTGAAAGCGATTTTGAATAGGCGCCCATTTAAGATAGTGGCCCATAAAGTGGGTTGGATTGTTGGTCCGGCCAACATTTGCTCATTTAGTGACCTTCCGTTTGTTGATTTTGCGGAGGCGTTGAAGACTACTCTCAGTTTGGTTGTTGAGCTTTCTTTAATTACTGCGTGATGTGGCAAATAATAATGACAGATGTTCTTCTGTTCCGCTGAATTTTGGTTTGATTCAAGTTCTGTCATACGTCCTAGCTGTAAATATTCCTGGATGCATGTTTTGTACTGTGTGTGCAGCTCGGGTTGTTTTCAAAGCGTTTCTCCAATTGGAGAAATTGTTTGAATGCCACATGTCGGCTGTGGCCAAGTTCCGGTCCGTTCGGGTTTCTGAAGGGTAGTTTAACCTGATACTGACCTTGTTTTACACGTTTATGTGACGCGGTATATATTTCCTCACATAGCTCGTCATCGGGATTTGTTATTTTCCTTGGGATTTCCTCTATCTCCCAAAATTTTCTCAACTGTTGCTCTAGCTGACATTCTGGTTCTATTTGAACAGTGAGTGTTTTAACTGTGCTGGGTCTTTTGCTGTTTGTACTTCCCATTAGGATCCATCCTAATTCGGTATGCTGAGCAGTTGGATCTCCAGGGGCGCCCTTTATGACTCCGCTCTCAATGATTTCGGCATATACATCTGCTCCCAGTAGTAAGTCTATTTGAACAGGGTTGTAGAGCCTGGGATCGGCGAGTAGCAGATGTTGCAGACAGAGCAATTTTTTGACATCTATGGAATCAGCTGGTACGAAATCTGTGATCTTCTGCAATATCAGAGCGTTGATCTTGGTTTCAAATTTCGTGTTGATTGATTTCATCGTAAATGATGTTTGTGCCTTCACGTGGGCGGTTTGAGTTTTTCCTAAACCGCTGACTTTGACGTGTGTTGTTTTTCGTGGTAGCCTTAAACGTTTACTGGCAGCTTCAGTAATAAACGATACTTGTGAGCCCGAGTCTACTAGAGCTCTCATTGTGTGGGTTTGTCCGTTTGGACTCTCTATATCGACTAACGCAGTTGACAATAATGCCCGACTGACGTTTGTTGAAAAGAATGACTTTGTTACTGGCACATTCCTGTCGTTAGGTTCTTTAAGTTTTATTTCAGCTTGCCCTTGGTTATGTGTGGATAACTTCTCTTTTTCTAAATGGATGAGAGTATTGTGCCTCTTGTGGCATTGGAGGCACGATCTTTGGCTTGGGCAGCCATTGAGGTTATGTCCCGGCGAAAGGCAGTTTTTGCATAACCTGTGATGATTTATAAAATTTAATCTCTCCTTTGGAGATAATTTTCTAAACGAAGAGCAGTGAAAAAGAGTGTGATTTTGCTTGCACATTCCACATGTGTGTGATTTGTTTAAAAATGTGTATGCATTTTTGTTGGGGTAATTTATTTGAGGTGCACTAGTGTGTGAATTTAAGGTTTGATTCCCGCTGCGGTGATCTCGAGTACGAACACGTGCCTCGTTTTGGATTGCTTCTAGAGTGCGGAACCTTGTCTCTAGAAACGTTGACAGATCGGAATATTTGGAAATTTCATTTCTTTTTCCTTGTTCATGCTCCCACAATTGATGTGTCTCTGGAGGGAGGCATTGAACAAGATGGTATATCAGTATGGCGTCCCAATGTTCAACTGGAAGCCCTAGATATCGAAGCTCATGAAGACTCTCTTCTGTTTGATCGAGAAGGGAGCGTATGGCGTGAGCTGATTCAGCTTTGATAGGTGCTTGACAAAGTAATGTTTTTAGATGAGTGTTTATTAGCACTCTCTTGTTTTCGAATGTCTTGTGTAAGAGTTCCCATGCCTTGAGATAATTCGAATCAATTACCTCGAATTGGCGTAATAGGCGTTCTGCTTCTCCCGTAACGCTAGGTTTTAGGTAGTGAAGTTTCTGAACCTTTGATAAGTTTGGATCTTTGTGGATCAGCGAATTGAATAGATCATGGAACGTATGCCATGTCTTGTAATTGCCATCAAATATTGGTATTTGTATGGGTTTAAGCCGAGTCCCAATTTTTGGTAGACGTACTGTCTGTGTGGCAGGTTGTTCACCACTATGAGGTAACGTTGGGAACGACTGCTCTAGCTCCTGTGACAACTTTGACATGAGTTTGATGTATAACTCTTCGGTCTCTTCGTATAAGTTGGCTTTGGCATATTCGCTGTCAGCGCCGTTTTCGGCTGACCAGATCGCTATATGCGTCTCTGTGAATGCTTGCCATAGCTTTTCAAGAGATTGAATGCGAGTAGCATAATACTTCTTTCCTTGTATGGTTTCTGTACTTGCTTTGCCATGGTTAATGTCGGCTTTTTCAATTTGATCGTGTAGAGCCTTTTGTGTGAGAATTAGTATATCGACATCCGCCATTTTGTTTTCCCAGTCTTATCCGGCTCTTGAAGGACCAATGTGAAGTCCCAATATGGGCTTTACATAAAAAAAGGGAGAGGTGCCGGTTTGATGGAAAAGACTGTTGAACACAAAATTTCTTAGATATCAATGTATTTATTTTCTCACAAAAATTTGCCTTAGCCTATTATTTCGGTGCTTACTCGCTAACAAAAATAATAATTGTACAAACCAAAATGAAATAATAAAACCAAACTAGAAGATACAAATAATAATTGAAATGGTAATTCAAATTGAAAATCCAAAATAAAATAAATCCAAATAATAACATAAATCCAAATAATAAAGTAAATCCAAATAATAATATAAATCCAAATAATAAAGTAAATCCAAATCATAATATCGATCCACATAATAATATAACTTTATAATGCGTTTATTACTCCACGCTTAACCTCTAAAATATAAGAAAAACGAGATTGGCAGAAGTTTCTTACTTAATCGGGGTACAAACAGAATGAGCTTCATTCACTGCTCATGAGTTTGCTAGGTTCAAAACCTACCTTAGCTTTGGGGGTGCTGAAAAATATAATTTAATTTAATATATTTAATTAATAAAAAACTGGCTGCAATTCTTCCCTTCCTAGTCAAGACTTAATTTCGGTTTAGCGCTTCCGATCTATCTTGTTGACTGCTCAATTTGCAAGTGATTTGCTATTCCCAACAGCTCGCTATTTATAGCCGGGAATGCAATGGGAGCAGTGTGTATGTCGGTCGCTGTTGCCTTGACGCTATACAGTAGCAGCGCGTGGCCATGGAAATTTTTTGTTGTCGTTGGCGTAGTGGAGATCTCCATTAGTAAATGGAAGAAGAAGACAACGCACCAGCTGCCTGTGATACAAATGTCACTGGAGACGGCAGTAGCCGTTAACAATGGTAAGGTTTAACATTTTTGTTTATTTATTTGTGTGAATATATTTTTATGTTTACATTTCCAGCTTATATGGAACTGCCGCTCTCGAGGAGGAATGCTGTGCCTCGTGGGAGTTGGATTCCACGGTTTTAGGTGAGTAAACTTTTCATGTAAAAGTCTCAGATCGGAATGATCTGAGACTTTTACTTTTTATTTGTATTATAATTAATTTAGTTTTGTTTTCTTTTAGATATATTTATATCAGGAAAAAGGCCTAGAAGAAAATTTTAAAAAAGAAAAAGGAGGCCCGAATGACTACAGGCAATGCCCATAAAGTGCCAGGAGTTGCTGTGGCACTTGATATGTATAGCGAGTGTTTTTATTTATATATTTTTTAGATTATTGTTCCCCGACGGAACACCTACGAAGCCTTCTTAAAACGTCTCAGACTTTAGCATATGAACGATGGGATAAAGGAAACATTCGACTACGCCATGACTTAACAGCTCTAAAGAGTTTCTCAAGAGCGATGTGGCTATTATTTGGTTTAGTCTCGCGCCCAATATACACACCTAAATAATTTAGGCAAGTATTAGTCCATTGTATATTTAGTGGAGTATCTGTATGATCTCTCTACCTTCCACACCACAAGCCTTGAATCTTGCTAAGGTTGATTTTAGCGCCCGC
This sequence comes from Dioctria rufipes, assembly GCA_963924295.1. Classification (NCBI taxonomy): domain Eukaryota; kingdom Metazoa; phylum Arthropoda; class Insecta; order Diptera; family Asilidae; genus Dioctria; species Dioctria rufipes. The sequence goes on from OZ002740.1 coordinate 121,393,161, forward strand.
TATACGTTCGTACTGTTCGAAAACAGCACGAGCGACAGAAAAAGCCTCTTATCTTGTCACGTAAATAGATAGGTCATACGCATATGCCAACATAAGAGGCCTCACATTGGTATATGGTAGATGCACTGAATATTGTCCGAGCATTCGACGAAGATTCACCAGTAGCGGCTCCAACGAAAGATCATAAAGCATACCTCACAAAGGACAGCCCTGTCTGATACCTCGATGAAACAATATAGGAGCCCGAACTTGTCCGTGAGGCTTAATCAATATCGCTAAATCTCTATACAGTTTCCCGATGACATCGACCCACCTGGGCGGGAACCCAAATACCGCGATGTTGTCGTAGATACTACGACCAGGAACACAATAGGACGGTTCTGGGTGGATTACCGAAGCAATCACTGAGCGGAGTGTCGCCCCTAGTGCTTTGCAGACGATTTTATAGTCCACATTGCATAGCATTACTGGCCACCAGTTCCCCAGCCGCTGCAAATCTCCTTTCTTTGGAATCAATCGCATAACAGACCTCCTCCAACTAGAAGGAAAGTCTGAATGTGTCTCATCCGTCGAATTGAAGACTTCCAAAAGAGCAGGAATTAATAAATGCCTGAAACGTATGAAGAATTCTGGATTCAAGCCGTCATATCCGGGTGAAGTGTGTCGCCTTAGATCTTTTGTCGCAGCGGTCATATCCTCCAATGTGATTACTGTATCCAGGAGCTCCTTGCTGTCGTCAGAGAAAGTGGGAATATTCTCAAGAAATTCTTGAGTGGTTGAGGATGTTGTCGACGCCGATTCAGAGTAGAGACTACTGTAGTAGTCTCGAATATATTCTGAGAGTTGTTGTTCGTTGAGGACTTGTCGAGATTCGTCAACTATCGATTCGACTTCACAAGAAGCAGTATGTCGTATATTTTCCTTGAATAAATACTTGGTTGAGATTCGCCATCACTCAGCCAGCGTGATTGGCTGCGCAGCACAAACTCCAAGCTGTGCTTGTAAGTTTGTGTTACCAAGCGTTCCTTTATTCTGTTAAAATAAAGAATCAACTGCGGCTGAGTTGGGAGAAGAGCTGCCACCCGCGAAACTTCGGCTGGCAAGCTAGAAGCCTGATACCCACTTCGATTGAAATTCGCTTCGATAAAAGATCGAATTTGGAGCTTTCCAACATCCCACCATTGACTAAGAAGACGAAAGTCAGCTCTCCTCTCTTGCCAACCGTGCCAGAATTCCATGAACTCACTGATGAACTGCTCGGAATTCCGCAAATTGTTGAATATCCAGTATGCAATTCTTCTTTCAACTAGAGTGCTGGTTGCCACTACAAGAAGGTGGTCGCTAACGGAACACACTTCATGAGTGACACCAACGAAATGTTCTAGTATTCCAGGTGAGACGTAGAGTCTATCGATTCTGGAGCCTGCGAGACTTCCATGGACATTTCGCGAGACCCTTGTGTATGATCTAGTCGTAGGATGCATGAGACCCTCGTGTATGATCAGTCGTAGGATGCATCCAACGATAGATATCTACGAGTCTGAGAACACGGACAATATTCCTCAACCGAGTAGCATTGACAGAGTTGAATTCAACTCCGGATTGCCGATCGATTGAGGAATTTAGCGTGCAGTTGAAATCACCTCCGGGGATAGTTTCGCCACTAAAATTCACCAGACAGGATTGAACTTTATCAAGAACTTGTCTTGTAATGTCCTGATCATGGGAAAATATACGTTTACTACCTTGATATGTTTGTCTTGAACGACAAAGTCCAAGGAAGAAGCGAAGCTTGGGAAGCTATCTGTATAGAGAGGTGACGATAGTGTGAACTTGTTGGGTACAATGATTGTCACCCCTGAGCCTCGGCGAGGCGCAGGGGTGTGCAAACATTGCAAAGCCAGTGTGTAAATAAGCATAACGCTCAATTTGTGTATATGTGTCTTGTGTAAAATTCGTCACCTGTAGAAGCGCGTTGACTACATCAAACATTCTGACATGTTAGATAGTGCTGTATAACCTTGTATGTTCACTTAAACTCCCGGTGTTGATAGAAGCCATCTTCCACATTCAAAGAGATAAGAAGCTCAAACATGAATGTGCGACATCTACTGACGAAGAGAACCGGCCAAGCAATGCTCCTGAATCAGTTCCTCCACCTTCCTATGAAGTCGATTTAGCCGAGATGTATCGGTGTACTTCCTTTTCATTTTGCATTCTTCTTGTAGCAGTAGAAGCTGACGAAGTAACAACGCTAGCCTCTCCAGATTTTATCTGAATTCTTCCAGTACAGGAGCTGGGCAAGAAGGAAGGGTTTCCATATCCTTCGAGACTTCAAATTAGCTACCAGTCGAAAAGGTGCTACCAGACGACTCGTAGCTACTGAAGCTCGAGAGACCAGTCTCATCCAGACCGCTCATTTCGCAGTCCGAAACTTGTTCGAGAGATGCTTCCGCCTATCTCACAACAACCTTCGAACCGCGGACTCCACTATCGTCCTCCTCCCAGTGGGGACGTTTCGGAGCGACTGGCTTTGCTGGCTCTGGAGGAGGCAACATCACCCGGTCCACCTACGTCTTCCTCCTCGTCCTCCTTTTTTTGCCTACGTGGCTAATGGATTCCTCGTCAGAAGTAGCCATGCTTTCACGTGCTGACGTGGCACCGTTTACAGCCGTAAGAGTTTTTGCCTCTAAGACAACTACAGGCACTTTAGCCACTGGCTGCTCCAAAATAGCAGGTTGACTGCTGGCTGAAGATTCCTTCTCAAAGCCACTACTGTAGTAGTGGTTTCCTTCGAGGGAACCCTCGGTTCAGCCTTCTTCCCGCTTCTCTTGGGGCAATCAGCAATAAAATGCCCTACCGAATGGCAAGCATGGCATTTCGCTTCGGTGCTGAGGTAAAGCCAGTGCGTTCAGCCGGATAAGATCAAGTAGAAGCCTCTTGGAAGCGTGAACCCCTTATTTATAGTGATGGACGCTTCCCGCTTGTACCGAAAATACCACGCCCAAGACCCTTTTCCCAATTTTAATTGGAATGGCGTGAACACTGCCATGAACCTTCCTAATTCTCCCTAAGAAATGTAGGAGGTCTTCATGACTGGCTCGCATAAGCACCCGTGAAAACACGACCGTCGTGGGCTTTTCCCTGCATACCGTAGCTGCATACCGTAGCCCTCATCCTGCCACCTCCCGTCGAAAAAAGACTGTAGACCCGCACCGGTCTTAGGCCGAGGCTTACCTGCGTCCAATGGGGCTGGACTAGGAGTGATGCCTTTTCCTAAAATTTTAATTGTGGAAGCCTTATCGGAACTGCCACTTACCTGTTGGGCATAAGACATCCCTAACTCTACTGCTGGGGATCGTGATGCTGCTGCTGGTCTTGTTGCTGATGCCTGTGGCTTCAGCTGCTTCGAAGCATTTGCCTTCGCTGTAGAAAGCGGGGGCCTCATCACAATGTAGCTTGGCTTTTGCGCTGAATCCGAAGCCGATTTAACAACTTCTGTCAAGCTTGGCTTTTGTGCTTGGCTGGATGTAGTTGCTATTTTCATTGCAGGTACTGCTGTTTTTGCATCCGTATTCGGAGCTGATGGTCCTGGTACATCTGGGACTGTGGCATCTGTTTTACCTGCAGTTTTCTCCAACGTAGTTGACTGTATTTTTTTAGCTTCTTCAGTAGGGCCCTTGGTGGCCTTTTTTGTGGGCCCTTTTATATTTTTTTAAAAGAATAAGGAGAAGCCTTTGCTTCTTTCTTCCTCCATTCATTTAGTATGAGGGGATCATCTGTCCCCCCAGAATCGCTGCTGCTTGAGCTCATTGTGAGCGCGGCAGGGTAAATTAAATTTATTTTATATTAACAATTTTTATTTTTTTATTTCTTTTGGACAGATTTTAATCAAAGTATTCCACTACTAATGTTCACTAAAAATTTTTTCACTCTTTCCTCGTTCTTGGCAACGACCGAAATTAAATTAAAATTCTTTAAACGTCACAACATTTTTGATTTTTCACACAATTTTAAATTATTTCTTATAAGTTTTTTTACAGAATTTTCCCAAATACCTTGTGGAACAACACACACACACAAAACTCTTGATTACTCTCGCTTTTTCACTATTATTCCGGGTGATTTTTCGATATTTTACGGAATTCAAAATGACACTTCCGGTTTGTGCGACAATAGTAAAAACAATTTTTTTTTTATTTATATATGCTCTTTATTTAGTGGTTCATTGACTCTTTTAAAAAATAGTTGGCAAAAGGCTCTACAAATGGTAAAAAAGGCACTATCTAAACTATAGTTATAAAGTCGATAGGGACAAGTAAAACAATTAAACTAAACAAATGATACAAAACTAAAAAAAATGATACAAAAAGCAAAACAAATTCAAACAAAATGCTCAAAAGAGTCTAAAACCGGTCACAAGAATTTTGAAAAAGATCTAAAGTTTAACCAAAAATTTATAACCAGTCCCAATTTTTACAATTAGGTAAGTGGCAGATCCAATGAGTTCCAATTTTCCAAAATAAACTAATAAAAATGTCCCTAAACGAGCGACTTTAAACAAAAAAATTTGCAATTCAGCACCGAGACCGAAACCGAATTAAAAACTTAATAGACGAACGAACGCAAAATTTACGCGATAGCATTATAGAGTCCCGCGAGGGCAGCCTGTAGTATCATAGACCTCTACAAACAGCCCTCATCATCCCTCCAGCTTATCATCTCTAACAGAGTACTTGTCCTTCCCACAGCACGTGCAACGATTCGTAAGCGGGGAGAAGCCCCGTATCCCCTTGGGTACCAATCGGAAACGTTCTACCATACGACTCGTAACCACTGTAGCTCGACAGACCAGTCTCATCCAAACCGGTCATTTCGCAGTCCGAAAACTGTTAGAGAGATGCTTCCGCCTCTCTCACAAGAACTTTCGAACCACGAGCACCACTATCGTCCTCCTCCGAGTGGTGCCGCTTGGATGCGACCGGCTTTGCTGGCTCTGGAGGAGGCAGTATCACCCGGGCAACTTTCTTCCTCCTCGTCCTCTTTCCTTTGTCTACATGTCTAATCGACTCCCCGTCAGAATTAGCCATACTTTCACGTGATGACGCGGCACCGTTTATAGCCGTAATAGTTTTTGCCTCTAAGACAACTTCAGGCACTTTAGCCACTGGCTGCTCCAAAATAGCAGGTTGACTGCTGGCTGAAGGTTCTTTCTCCAGAGCCACTAATATAGTAGTGGTTTCCTTCGAGGGAACACCCGGTTCAGCCTTCTTCCCACTTCTGTTGGGGCAGTCAGCAATAAAATGCCCTACCAAATGGCAAGCATGGAATTTCGCTTCGTTGCCCACATCTATCCAGTATCTCGAGCCGGATATGCTCAGGTAGAAGCCTGATGGAAGCGTACATCCCTTATTCAAGGCAATGGACGCTTCCCGGCTGATAGCCAAAAAAATACCCCGCCCGAGAAACTCGTCCCCAATTTTAATGGGAATGGCGCAAACCTTCCCATGAACTTTCCCGAATCTCCCAAAAAAATTTGCGAGGTCTTCATGTTGGGCTCGCATAGGGACCCGCGAAAATACTACCTTCGTGGGCTTTTGCCTGAGTGGGAACGGCACAAGGTGTCTACCGTCCACCTCGATGTCTTCAAGCATAAGCTTGGTAGCGCTTTCGAGGGTTGTGGTATACACCTCAACCATTCCCCCAGCAATTATCCCCATGGAGAATAGCTGCTCACAGGAGATGATGCGGAAGATTGCCTTCAGATATGCATTATGAGGACATCCTCTGATGTGCTCCAACTGCAAAAATTAGTATTTGTCCCGATTTTGACAATTGGGTAAGTGGCAGTTCCAAGATATTAAAAATTTCCAAAACAATCTAATAAATAATGTATACCTAAAACGAACGATTTTTCAACATACAAATTTTGCAATTTATTACCGGGACCGAATTAAAAATTTAATAGCCGAACAAGCAAACGAAAAAAAATTACCCGATACCGTTATAGAGTCCCACGGGGGCAGCCAGTATTATCATAGACCTCTACAAACTGCCCTCATCATCCCTCCAGGTTAGCATCTCTAACAGAGTACTTGTCCTTCCCACAGCACGTGCAACGATTCCTAAGCGGGGAGAAGCCCCGTGGTCTAGTGTTTCAAATGCTGTGGCCTACTGTCACCATCGAAAGACAAGAGCTCCGTCCTACACCGACGATAGTGGTTGCCATGTGCAGTTGAATGTATCTGCGTTCGTTGCCAGATATTTAAGACGTAAAAGTCTCTTCAATCTGTCAACGAAGTGGCGCTTAAGTGCTTGTGCGTGGTGCTGTGGGTCATTGTTCTGATTCCCATCTCCGGCTCTCATGTAGTACAAGTGAATTGTAGATTTGGCCAATGTCAACACAAAACTAATCAAACAATTCATCCGACTACAAACCTTTGGTCCCCATAGAACCGATGTCCTAGTAATGCCGAAATTCGGGTGGATCAACTGACACATATCGCGCACCAGTTCCATCATACTCTGCAAAGCTGGAAAAGTGAAGAACCTATGAAACAAAGTGCCTTCACCAGAACAAACTGTGCAGATCCTCTGAACCCGCCTGTCGATATGTGACAACTGATTAGGATGCATAAGACTGTGCAATTTGAACGCTATATCAGCATGTTTTTAACAAGAATGATAACTGTAGACTACTCTGCAAGTTATCCCTCCCATCACGCCCATATTCACCCCGAGGTGTGTTCGCCATCTGTTGTATCCTGTATACTCCGGAGGTGTGTGAGGTGGTCTGTTCAGAACGAAATCATCTTCCAACTTAGTGCCAGGGTCACTGGTCCCAAGTTGGCGAAATCTCTCCCGCGCAGAAGCAGCCAGGTCGTGTAGTTGTGGAGTGTTTGTGTTTATTCGACAGTTTCCAGAGATATCAATAATATCTCCGCGTGTCAGCTTCAAAACCCCGAGCATTACTGAACACTGAATCTACTAATTCAGGATTAAACTTGATTGGAATCGACGCGAATTTCGTGTACCGTAGAGTATTCCACTTGAGGTGAAATGCTGGCCTGATTCTGTCCCAGATATGAATAGTTGAGATTAGATCCTGCGACCAGTCACGAGGATAGGGTGGTCGAACAGATAGCAGGTAGTAATACTCCCCTATGCCGATCCCTCCCAGTACATTCACCCACAGTTGAGAAATAAAGGTGTCTCTCTGGCAAAACACTCGTTGGAATGCACGTACTTGGAGACCCCTTGATTTCACACCCAAGTTAGTGAAACCTAATCCACATATCTTGACTGGCAGGCAGAGCGGGCTTTCAGCAACCCATTGTCTTCCGCACCAAAAGGCGTCTATCGCTTTTGCTTGAAGAAGACATACGAAGCCTTCATCAAACGTCTCAGACCTTAGCAGATGAACGATGGACGAGGTAATCAAATAGTTTATCACGACTGAATTTCCCATTAGGGATAACGGAAACAGTCGACTAAGCCATGACTTAACAGCTCTAGAGAGTTTCTCAAGAGCGATGCGGCTATTATTTGATTTAGTCTCGCGCCCGATATACACACCTAAATACTTCAGGCAAGTACTAGTCCATTGTATATTTAGTGGAGTATCTGTATGATCTCTCTACCTTCCACACCACAATTCTTGACTCTTTGATTTGAGCGACCGCTATACGTTCGTACTCTTCGAAAACCGTACGAGCAACCGGAAAAGCTTCATCTCATGTCACGAAAATAGAATATAATTGTAGATGCACTGAATATTGTCCGAGCATTCGACGAAGATTCACCAGTAGCGGCTCCAACGAAAGATCATAAAAAATATTTGTTTTGGGGTTATATATAGAAAACTCATTTGGTTTTTTTTTTGAAGCCATCATTTATTTTAGATATCCAAAATTTCGGTCTTTGGTGTAGACCTTTATCAAGGCTTGAGAAACCTGGTGTTTCAGGAAGAACATGTATTTGTGGGTTGTTTATAACCTCATGTCAAAATATTTAAAATTTCAACTGGCCTCCAGTTCCCCATCCTCTGCAAATCTCCTTTCTTTGGAATCAATCGCATAACAGACCTCCTCCAACTAGAAGGAAAGTCTGAATGTGTCTCAACCGCCGAATTGAAGACTTCCAAAAGGTCAGGAATTAATAAATCCCTGAAACGTATGAAGAATTGTGGAGTCAAGCCGTCATAACCAGGTGAAGTGTGTCGCCTTAGATCCTTTGTCGCAGCGATCATATCCTCCAATGAGATTACTGTATCCAGGATCTCCTTGCTGTCTTCAGAGAAAATGGGAATATTCTCAAGAAATTCATGAGTGGTCGAGGATGTTGTCGACGTCGATTCAGAGTAGAGACTACTGTAATAGTCTCGAATAAATCCTGATAGCCGTTGTCCGTTGAGGACTTGTCCAGATTCATCAACTATCGATTCGACTTCACAAGAAGCAATACGTCGTCTAGTTGCCTGAAAGAAGTACTCGGTTGGAGAATCGCCTTCCCTCAGCTGATTGGCTGCGCAGCACAAACTCCAAGCTGTGCTTGTAAGTTTGTGTTACCAAGCGTTCCTTTATTCTGTTAAAATAAAGAATCAACTGCGGCTGAGTTGGGAGAAGAGCTGCCACCCGCGAAACTTCGGCTGGCAAGCTAGAAGCCTGATACCCACTTCGATTGAAATTCGCTTCGATAAAAGATCGAATTTGGAGCTTTCCAACATCCCACCATTGACTAAGAAGACGAAAGTCAGCTCTCCTCTCTTGCCAACCGTGCCAGAATTCCATGAACTCACTGATGAACTGCTCGGAATTCCGCAAATTGTTGAATATCCAGTATGCAATTCTTCTTTCAACTAGAGTGCTGGTTGCCACTACAAGAAGGTGGTCGCTAACGGAACACACTTCATGAGTGACACCAACGAAATGTTCTAGTATTCCAGGTGAGACGTAGAGTCTATCGATTCTAGAGCCTGCGAGACTTCCATGGACATTTCGCGAGACCCTTGTGTATGATCTAGTCGTAGGATGCATGAGACCCTCGTGTATGATCAGTCGTAGGATGCATCCAACGATAGATATCTACGAGTCTGAGAACACGGACAATATTCCTCAACCGAGTAGCATTGACAGAGTTGAATTCAACTCCGGATTGCCGATCGATTGAGGAATTTAGCGTGCAGTTGAAATCACCTCCGGGGATAGTTTCGCCACTAAAATTCACCAGACAGGATTGAACTTTATCAAGAACTTGTCTTGTAATGTCCTGATCATGGGAAAATATACGTTTACTACCTTGATATGTTTGTCTTGAACGACAAAGTCCAAGGAAGAAGCGAAGCTTGGGAAGCTATCTGTATAGAGAGGTGACGATAGTGTGATTGCCACCCCTGAGCCTCGGCGAGGCGCAGGGGTGTGCAAACATTGCAAAGCCAGTGTGTAAATAAGCATAACGCTCAAGTTGTGTATATGTGTCTTGTGTAAAATTCGTCACCTGTAGAAGCGCGTTGACTACATCAAACATTCTGACATGTTAGATAGTGCTGTATAACCTTGTATGTTCACTTAAACTCCCGGTGTTGATAGAAGCCATCTTCCACATTCAAAGAGATAAGAAGCTCAAACATGAATGTGCGACATCTACTGACGAAGAGAACCGGCCAAGCAATGCTCCTGAATCAGTTCCTCCACCTTCCTATGAAGTCGATTTAGCCGAGATATATCGGTGTACTTCCTTTTCATTTTGCATTCCTCTTGTAGCAGTAGAAGCTGACGAAGTAACAACGCTAGCCTCTCCAGCTCCCTTACAAGAACACTCCAGATTTTATCTGAATTCTTCAAGTACAGGAGCTGGGCAAGAAGGGTTTCCATATCCTTCGAGACTTCAAATTAGCTACCAGTCGAAAAGGTGCTACCACACGACTCATAGCTACTGAAGCTCGAGAGACCAGTCTCATCCAGACCGCTCATTTCGCAGTCCGAAACTTGTTCGAGAGATGCTTCCGCCTATCTCACAACAACCTTCGAACCGCGGACTCCACTATCGTCCTCCTCCCAGTGGGGACGTTTCGGAGCGACTGGCTTTGCTGGCTCTGGAGGAGGCAACATCACCCGGTCCACCTACGTCTTCCTCCTCGTCCTCCTTTTTTGCCTACGTGGCTAATCGATTCCTCGTCAGAAGTAGCCATGCTTTCACGTGCTGCCGTGGAACCGTTTACAGCCGTAAGAGTTTTTGCCTCTAAGACAACTACAGGCACTTTAGCCACTGGCTGCTCCAAAATAGCAGGTTGACTGCTGGCTGAAGATTCCTTCTCAAAGCCACTACTGTAGTAGTGGTTTCCTTCGAGGGAACCCTCGGTTCAGCCTTCTTCCCGCTTCTCTTGGGGCAATCAGCAATAAAATGCCCTACCGAATGGCAAGCATGGCATTTCGCTTCGGTGCTGAGGTAAAGCCAGTGCGTTCAGGTGGATAAGTTCAAGTAGAAGCCTCTTGGAAGCGTGAACCCCTTATTTAGAGTGATGGACGCTTCCCGCTTGTACCGAAAATACCACGCCCAAGACCCTTTTCCCAATTTTAATTGGAATGGCGTGAACACTGCCATGAACCTTCCTAATTCTCCCTAAGAAATGTAGGAGGTCTTCATGACTGGCTCGCATAAGCACCCGTGAAAACACGACCGTCGTGGGCTTTTCCCTGCATACCGTAGCTGCATACCGTAGCTCTCATCCTGCCACCTCCCGTCGAAAAAAGACTGTAGACCCGCACCGGTCTTAGGCCGAGGCTTACCTGCGTCCAATGGGGCTGGACTAGGAGTGATGCCTTTTCCTAAAATTTTAATTGTGGAAGCCTTATCGGAACTGCCACTTACCTGTTGGGCATAAGACATCCCTAACTCTACTGCTGGGGATCGTGATGCTGCTGCTGGTCTTGTTGCTGATGCCTGTGGCTTCAGCTGCTTCGAAGCATTTGCCTTCGCTGTAGAAAGCGGGGGCCTCATCACAATGTAGCTTGGCTTTTGCGCTGAATCCGAAGCCGATTTAACAACTTCTGTCAAGCTTGGCTTTTGTGCTTGGCTGGATGTAGTTGCTATTTTCATTGCAGGTACTGCTGTTTTTGCATCCGTGTTCGGAGCTGATGGTCCTGGTACATCTGGGACTGTGGCATCTGTTTTACCTGCAGTTTTCTCCAACGTAGTTGACTGTATTTTTTTAGCTTCTTCAGTAGGGCCCTTGGTGGCCTTTTTTGTGGGCCCTTTTATATTTTTTTAAAAGAATAAGGAGAAGCCTTTGCTTCTTTTTTCCTCCATTCATTTAGTATGAGGGGATCATCTGTCCCCCCAGAATCGCTGCTGCTTGAGCTCATTGTGAGCGCGGCAGGGTAAATTAAATTTATTTTATATTAACAATTTTTATTTTTTTATTTCTTTTGGACCGATTTTAATCAAAGTATTGCACTACTAATGTGCACTAAAAATTTTTTCACTCTTTCCTCGTTGTTGGCAACGACCGAAATTAAATTAAAATTCTTTAAACGTCACAACATTTTTGATTTTTCACACAATTTTAAATCATTTCTTATAAGTTTTTTTACAGAATTTTCCCAAATACCTTGTGGAATAACACACACACACAAAACTCTTGATTACTCTCGCTTTTTCACTATTATTCCGGGTGATTTTTCGATATTTTACGGAATTCAAAATGACACTTCCGGTTTGTGCGACAATAGTAAAAACAATTTTTTTTTATTTATATATGCTCTTTATTTAGTGGTTCATTGACTCTTTTAAAAAATAGTTGGCAAAAGGCTCTACAAATGGTAAAAAAGGCACTATCTAAACTATAGTTATAAAGTCGATAGGGACAAGTAAAACAATTAAACTAAACAAATGATACAAAACTAAAAAAAATGATACAAAAAGCAAAACAAATTCAAACAAAATACTCAAAAGAGTCTAAAAACGGTAACAAGAATTTTGAAAAAGATCTAAAGTTTAACCAAAAATTTATAACCAGTCCCAATTTTTACAATTAGGTAAGTGGCAGATCCAATGAGTTCCAATTTTCCAAAATAAACTAATAAAAATGTCCCTAAACGAGCGACTTTAAACAAAAAAATTTGCAATTCAGCACCGAGACCGAAACCGAATTATAGAGTCCCGCGAGGGCAGCCTGTAGTATCATAGACCTCTACAAACAGCCCTCATCATCCCTCCAGCTTATCATCTCTAACACAGTACTTGTCCTTCCCACAGCACGTGCAACGATTCGTAAGCGGGGAGAAGCCCCGTATCCCCTTGGGTACCAATCGGAAACGTTCTACCATACGACTCGTAACCACTGTAGCTCGACAGACCAGTCTCATCCAAACCGGTCATTTCGCAGTCCGAAAACTGTTAGAGAGATGCTTCCGCCTCTCTCACAAGAACTTTCGAACCACGAGCACCACTATCGTCCTCCTCCGAGTGGTGCCGCTTGGATGCGACCGGCTTTGCTGGCTCTGGAGGAGGCAGTATCACCCGGGCAACTTTCTTCCTCCTCGTTCTCTTTCCTTTGTCTACATGTCTAATCGACTCCCCGTCAGAATTAGCCATACTTTCACGTGATGACGCGGCACCGTTTATAGCCGTAATAGTTTTTGCCTCTAAGACAACTTCAGGCACTTTAGCCACTGGCTGCTCCAAAATAGCAGGTTGACTGCTGGCTGAAGGTTCTTTCTCCAGAGCCACTAATATAGTAGTGGTTTCCTTCGAGGGAACACCCGGTTCAGCCTTCTTCCCACTTCTGTTGGGGCAGTCAGCAATAAAATGCCCTACCAAATGGCAAGCATGGAATTTCGCTTCGTTGCCCACATCTATCCAGTATCTCGAGCCGGATATGCTCAGGTAGAAGCCTGATGGAAGCGTACATCCCTTGTTCAAGGCAATGGACGCTTCCCGGCTGATAGCGAAAATACCCCGCCCGAGAAACTCGTCCCCAATTTTAATGGGAATGGCGCAAACCTTCCCATGAACTTTCCCGAATCACCCAAAAAAATTCGCGAGGTCTTCATGTTGGGCTCGCATAGGGACCCGCGAAAATACTACCTTCGTGGGCTTTTGCCTGAGTGGGAACGGCACAAGGTGTCTACCGTCCACCTCGATGTCTTCAAGCATAAGCTTGGTAGCGCTTTCGAGGGTTGTGGTATACACCTCAACCATTCCCCCAGCAATTATCCCCATGGAGAATAGCTGCTCACAGGAGATGATGCGGAAGATTGCCTTCAGATATGCATTATGAGGACATCCTCTGATGTGCTCCAACTGCAAAAATTAGTATTTGTCCCGATTTTGACAATTGGGTAAGTGGCAGTTCCAAGATATTAAAAATTTCCAAAACAATCTAATAAATAATGTATACCTAAAACGAACGATTTTTCAACATACAAATTTTGCAATTTATTACCGGGACCGAATTAAAAATTTAATAGCCGAACAAGCAAACGAAAAAAAATTACCCGATACCGTTATAGAGTCCCACGGGGGCAGCCAGTATTATCATAGACCTCTACAAACTGCCCTCATCATCCCTCCAGGTTAGCATCTCTAACAGAGTACTTGTCCTTCCCACAGCACGTGCAACGATTCCTAAGCGGGGAGAAGCCCCGTGGTCTAGTGTTTCAAATGCTGTGGCCTACTGTCACCATCGAAAGACAAGAGCTCCGTCCTACACCGACGATAGTGGTTGCCATGTGCAGTTGAATGTATCTGCGTTCGTTGCCAGATATTTAAGACGTAAAAGTCTCTTCAATCTGTCAACGAAGTGGCGCTTAAGTGCTTGTGCGTGGTGCTGTGGGTCATTGTTCTGATTCCCATCTCCGGCTCTCATGTAGTACAAGTGAATTGTAGATTTGGCCAATGTCAACACAAAACTAATCAAACAATTCATCCGACTACAAACCTTTGGTCCCCATAGAACCGATGTCCTAGTAATGCCGAAATTCGGGTGGATCAACTGACACATATCGCGCACCAGTTCCATCATACTCTGCAAAGCTGGAAAAGTGAAGAACCTATGAAACAAAGTGCCTTCACCAGAACAAACTGTGCAGATCCTCTGAACCCGCCTGTCGATATGTGACAACTGATTAGGATGCATAAGACTGTGCAATTTGAACGCTATATCAGCATCTTTTTAACAAGAATGATAACTGTAGACTACTCTGCAAGTTATCCCTCCCATCACGCCCATATTCACCCCGAGGTGTGTTCGCCATCTGTTGTATCCTGTATACTCCGGAGGTGTGTGAGGTGGTCTGTTCAGAACGAAATCATCTTCCAACTTAGTGCCAGGGTCACTGGTCCCAAGTTGGCGAAATCTCTCCCGCGCAGAAGCAGCCAGGTCGTGTAGTTGTGGAGTGTTTGTGTTTATTCGACAGTTTCCAGAGATATCAATAATATCTCCGCGTGTCAGCTTCAAAACCCCGAGCATTACTGAACACTGAATCTACTAATTCAGGATTAAACTTGATTGGAATCGACGCGAATTTCGTGTACCGTAGAGTATTCCACTTGAGGTGAAATGCTGGCCTGATTCTGTCCCAGGTATGAATAGTTGAGATTAGATCCTGCGACCAGTCACGAGGATAGGGTGGTCGAACAGATAGCAGGTAGTAATACTCCCCTATGCCGATCCCTCCCAGTACATTCACCCACAGTTGAGAAATAAAGGTGTCTCTCTGGCAAAACACTCGTTGGAATGCACGTACTTGGAGACCCCTTGATTTCACACCCAAGTTAGTGAAACCTAATCCACATATCTTGACTGGCAGGCAGAGCGGGCTTTCAGCAACCCATCGTCTTCCGCACCAAAAGGCGTCTATCGCTTTTGCTTGAAGAAGACATACGAAGCCTTCATCAAACGTCTCAGATCTTAGCAGATGAACGATGGACGAGGTAATCAAATAGTTTATCACGACTGAATTTCCCATTAGGGATAACGGAAACAGTCGACTAAGCCATGACTTAACAGCTCTAGAGAGTTTCTCAAGAGCGATGCGGCTATTATTTGATTTAGTCTCGCGCCCGATATACACACCTAAATACTTCAGGCAAGTACTAGTCCATTGTATATTTAGTGGAGTATCTGTATGATCTCTCTACCTTCCACACCACAATTCTTGACTCTTGCTAAGGTTGATTTGAGCGACCGCTATACGTTCGTACTCTTCGAAAACCGTACGAGCAACCGGAAAAGCTTCATCTCATGTCACGAAAATAGAACATAATTGTAGATGCACTGAATATTGTCCGAGCATTCGACGAAGATTCACCAGTAGCGGCTCCAACGAAAGATCATAAAAAATATTTGTTTTGGGGTTATATATAGAAAACTCATTTGGTTTTTTTTTTGAAGCCATCATTTATTTTAGATATCCAAAATTTCGGTCTTTGGTGTAGACCATTATCAAGGCTTGAGAAACCTGGTGTTTCAGGAAGAACATGTATTTGTGGGTTGTTTATAACCTCATGTCAAAATATTTAAAATTTCAACTGGCCTCCAGTTCCCCATCCTCTGCAAATCTCCTTTCTTTGGAATCAATCGCATAACAGACCTCCTCCAACTAGAAGGAAAGACTGAATGTGTCTCAACCGCCGAATTGAAGACTTCCAAAAGGTCAGGAATTAATAAATCCCTGAAACGTATGAAGAATTGTGGAGTCAAGCCGTCATAACCAGGTGAAGTGTGTCGCCTTAGATCCTTTGTCGCAGCGATCATATCCTCCAATGAGATTACTGTATCCAGGATCTCCTTGCTGTCTTCAGAGAAAATGGGAATATTCTCAAGAAATTCATGAGTGGTCGAGGATGTTGTCGACGTCGATTCAGAGTAGAGACTACTGTAATAGTCTCGAATAAATCCTGATAGCCGTTGTCCGTTGAGGACTTGTCCAGATTCATCAACTATCGATTCGACTTCACAAGAAGCAATACGTCGTCTAGTTGCCTGAAAGAAGTACTCGGTTGGAGAATCGCCTTCCCTCAGCTGATTGGCTGCGCAGCACAAACTCCAAGCTGTGCTTGTAAGTTTGTGTTACCAAGCGTTCCTTTATTCTGTTAAAATAAAGAATCAACTGCGGCTGAGTTGGGAGAAGAGCTGCCACCCGCGAAACTTCGGCTGGCAAGCTAGAAGCCTGATACCCACTTCGATTGAAATTTGCTTCGATAAAAGATCGAATTTGGAGCTTTCCAACATCCCACCATTGACTAAGAAGACGAAAGTCAGCTCTCCTCTCTTGCCAACCGTGCCAGAATTCCATGAACTCACTGATGAACTGCTCGGAATTCCGCAAATTGTTGAATATCCAGTATGCAATTCTTCTTTCAACTAGAGTGCTGGTTGCCACTACAAGAAGGTGGTCGCTAACGGAACACACTTCATGAGTGACACCAACGAAATGTTCTAGTATTCCAGGTGAGACGTAGAGTCTATCGATTCTGGAGCCTGCGAGACTTCCATGGACATTTCGCGAGACCCTTGTGTATGATCTAGTCGTAGGATGCATGAGACCCTCGTGTATGATCAGTCGTAGGATGCATCCAACGATAGATATCTACGAGTCTGAGAACACGGACAATATTCCTCAACCGAGTAGCATTGACAGAGTTGAATTCAACTCCGGATTGCCGATCGATTGAGGAATTTAGCGTGCAGTTGAAATCACCTCCGGGGATAGTTTCGCCACTAAAATTCACCAGACAGGATTGAACTTTATCAAGAACTTGTCTTGTAATGTCCTGATCATGGGAAAATATACGTTTACTACCTTGATATGTTTGTCTTGAACGACAAAGTCCAAGGAAGAAGCGAAGCTTGGGAAGCTATCTGTATAGAGTGGTGACGATAGTGTGAACTTGTTGGGTACAATGATTGCCACCCCTGAGCCTCGGCGAGGCGCAGGGGTGTGCAAACATTGCAAAGCCAGTGTGTAAATAAGCATAACGCTCAAGCTGTGTATATGTGTCTTGTGTAAAATTCGTCACCTGTAGAAGCGCGTTGACTACATCAAACATTCTGACATGTTAGATAGTGCTGTATAACCTTGTATGTTCACTTAAACTCCCGGTGTTGATAGAAGCCATCTTCCACATTCAAAGAGATAAGAAGCTCAAACATGAATGTGCGACATCTACTGACGAAGAGAACCGGCCAAGCAATGCTCCTGAATCAGTTCCTCCACCTTCCTATGAAGTCGATTTAGCCGAGATGTATCGGTGTACTTCCTTTTCATTTTGCATTCCTCTTGTAGCAGTAGAAGCTGACGAAGTAACAACGCTAGCCTCTCCAGCTCCCTTACAAGAACACTCCAGATTTTATCTGAATTCTTCCAGTACAGGAGCTGGGCAAGAAGGAAGGGTTTCCATATCCTTCGAGACTTCAAATTAGCTACCAGTCGAAAAGGTGCTACCACACGACTCGTAGCTACTGAAGCTCGAGAGACCAGTCTCATCCAGACCGCTCATTTCGCAGTCCGAAACTTGTTCGAGAGATGCTTCCGCCTATCTCACAACAACCTTCGAACCGCGGACTCCACTATCGTCCTCCTCCCAGTGGGGACGTTTCGGAGCGACTGGCTTTGCTGGCTCTGGAGGAGGCAACATCACCCGGTCCACCTACGTCTTCCTCCTCGTCCTCCTTTTTTTGCCTACGTGGCTAATCGATTCCTCGTCAGAAGTAGCCATGCTTTCACGTGCTGCCGTGGCACCGTTTACAGCCGTAAGAGCTTTTGCCTCTAAGACAACTACAGGCACTTTAGCCACTGGCTGCTCCAAAATAGCAGGTTGACTGCTGGCTGAAGATTCCTTCTCAAAGCCACTACTGTAGTAGTGGTTTCCTTCGAGGGAACCCTCGGTTCAGCCTTCTTCCCGCTTCTCTTGGGGCAATCAGCAATAAAATGCCCTACCGAATGGCAAGCATGGCATTTCGCTTCGGTGCTGAGGTAAAGCCAGTGCGTTCAGCCGGATAAGTTCAAGTAGAAGCCTCTTGGAAGCGTGAACCCCTTATTTAGAGTGATGGACGCTTCCCGCTTGTACCGAAAATACCACGCCCAAGACCCTTTTCCCAATTTTAATTGGAATGGCGTGAACACTGCCATGAACCTTCCTAATTCTCCCTAAGAAATGTAGGAGGTCTTCATGACTGGCTCGCATAAGCACCCGTGAAAACACGACCGTCGTGGGCTTTTCCCTGCATACCGTAGCTCTCATCCTGCCACCTCCCGTCGAAAAAAGACTGTAGACCCGCACCGGTCTTAGGCCGAGGCTTACCTGCGTCCATTGGGGCTGGACTAGGAGTGATGCCTTTTCCTAAAATTTTAATTGTGGAAGCCTTATCGGAACTGCCACTTACCTGTTGGGCATAAGACATCCCTAACTCTACTGCTGGGGATCGTGATGCTGCTGCTGGTCTTGTTGCTGATGCCTGTGGCTTCAGCTGCTTCGAAGCATTTGCCTTCGCTGTAGAAAGCGGGGGCCTCATCACAATGTAGCTTGGCTTTTGCGCTGAATCCGAAGCCGATTTAACAACTTCTGTCAAGCTTGGCTTTTGTGCTTGGCTGGATGTAGTTGCTATTTTCATTGCAGGTACTGCTGTTTTTGCATCCGTGTTCGGAGCTGATGGTCCTGGTACATCTGGGACTGTGGCATCTGTTTTACCTGCAGTTTTCTCCAACGTAGTTGACTGTATTTTTTTAGCTTCTTCAGTAGGGCCCTTGGTGGCCTTTTTTGTGGGCCCTTTTATATTTTTTTAAAAGAATAAGGAGAAGCCTTTGCTTCTTTTTTCCTCCATTCATTTAGTATGAGGGGATCATCTGTCCCCCCAGAATCGCTGCTGCTTGAGCTCATTGTGAGCGCGGCAGGGTAAATTAAATTTATTTTATATTAACAATTTTTATTTTTTTATTTCTTTTGGACCGATTTTAATCAAAGTATTGCACTACTAATGTACACTAAAAATTTTTTCACTCTTTCCTCGTTGTTGGCAACGACCGAAATTAAATTAAAATTCTTTAAACGTCACAACATTTTTGATTTTTCACACAATTTTAAATTATTTCTTATAAGTTTTTTTTACAGAATTTTCCCAAATACCTTGTGGAATAACACACACACACAAAACTCTTGATTACTCTCGCTTTTTCACTATTATTCCGGGTGATTTTTCGATATTTTACGGAATTCAAAATGACACTTCCGGTTTGTGCGACAATAGTAAAAACAATTTTTTTTTTATTTATATATGCTCTTTATTTAGTGGTTCATTGACCCTTTTAAAAAATAGTTGGCAAAAGGCTCTACAAATGGTAAAAAAGGCACTATCTAAACTATAGTTATAAAGTCGATAGGGACAAGTAAAACAATTAAACTAAACAAATGATACAAAACTAAAAAAAATGATACAAAAAGCAAAACAAATTCAAACAAAATGCTCAAAAGAGTCTAAAAACGGTCACAAGAATTTTGAAAAAGATCTAAAGATTAACCAAAAATTTATAACCAGTCCCAATTTTTACAATTAGGTAAGTGGCAATCCAATGAGTTCCAATTTTCCAAAATAAACTAATAAAAATGTCCCTAAACGAGCGACTTTAAACAAAAAAATTTGCAATTCAGCACCGAGACCGAAACCGAATTAAAAACTTAATAGACGAACGAACGCAAAATTTACGCGATAGCATTATAGAGTCCCGCGAGGGCAGCCTGTAGTATCATAGACCTCTACAAACAGCCCTCATCATCCCTCCAGCTTATCATCTCTAACAGAGTACTTGTCCTTCCCACAGCACGTGCAACGATTCGTAAGCGGGGAGAAGCCCCGTATCCCCTTGGGTACCAATCGGAAACGTTCTACCATACGACTCGTAACCACTGTAGCTCGACAGACCAGTCTTATCCAAACCGGTCATTTCGCAGTCCGAAAACTGTTAGAGAGATGCTTCCGCCTCTCTCACAAGAACTTTCGAACCACGAGCACCACTATCGTCCTCCTCCGAGTGGTGCCGCTTGGATGCGACCGGCTTTGCTGGCTCTGGAGGAGGCAGTATCACCCGGGCAACTTTCTTCCTCCTCGTTCTCTTTCCTTTGTCTACATGTCTAATCGACTCCCCGTCAGAATTAGCCATACTTTCACGTGATGACGCGGCACCGTTTATAGCCGTAATAGTTTTTGCCTCTAAGACAACTTCAGGCACTTTAGCCACTGGCTGCTCCAAAATAGCAGGTTGACTGCTGGCTGAAGGTTCTTTCTCCAGAGCCACTAATATAGTAGTGGTTTCCTTCGAGGGAACACCCGGTTCAGCCTTCTTCCCACTTCTGTTGGGGCAGTCAGCAATAAAATGCCCTACCAAATGGCAAGCATGGAATTTCGCTTCGTTGCCCACATCTATCCAGTATCTCGAGCCGGATATGCTCAGGTAGAAGCCTGATGGAAGCGTACATCCCTTATTCAAGGCAATGGACGCTTCCCGGCTGATAGCGAAAATACCCCGCCCGAGAAACTCGTCCCCAATTTTAATGGGAATGGCGCAAACCTTCCCATGAACTTTCCCGAATCACCCAAAAAAATTCGCGAGGTCTTCATGTTGGGCTCGCATAGGGACCCGCGAAAATACTACCTTCGTGGGCTTTTGCCTGAGTGGGAACGGCACAAGGTGTCTACCGTCCACCTCGATGTCTTCAAGCATAAGCTTGGTAGCGCTTTCGAGGGTTGTGGTATACACCTCAACCATTCCCCCAGCAATTATCCCCATGGAGAATAGCTGCTCACAGGAGATGATGCGGAAGATTGCCTTCAGATATGCATTATGAGGACATCCTCTGATGTGCTCCAACTGCAAAAATTAGTATTTGTCCCGATTTTGACAATTGGGTAAGTGGCAGTTCCAAGATATTAAAAATTTCCAAAACAATCTAATAAATAATGTATACCTAAAACGAACGATTTTTCAACATACAAATTTTGCAATTTATTACCGAGACCGAATTAAAAATTTAATAGCCGAACAAGCAAACGAAAAAAAATTACCCGATACCGTTATAGAGTCCCACGGGGGCAGCCAGTATTATCATAGACCTCTACAAACTGCCCTCATCATCCCTCCAGGTTAGCATCTCTAACAGAGTACTTGTCCTTCCCACAGCACGTGCAACGATTCCTAAGCGGGGAGAAGCCCCGTGGTCTAGTGTTTCAAATGCTGTGGCCTACTGTCACCATCGAAAGACAAGAGCTCCGTCCTACACCGACGATAGTGGTTGCCATGTGCAGTTGAATGTATCTGCGTTCGTTGCCAGATATTTAAGACGTAAAAGTCTCTTCAATCTGTCAACGAAGTGGCGCTTAAGTGCTTGTGCGTGGTGCTGTGGGTCATTGTTCTGATTCCCATCTCCGGCTCTCATGTAGTACAAGTGAATTGTAGATTTGGCCAATGTCAACACAAAACTAATCAAACAATTCATCCGACTACAAACCTTTGGTCCCCATAGAACCGATGTCCTAGTAATGCCGAAATTCGGGTGGATCAACTGACACATATCGCGCACCAGTTCCATCATACTCTGCAAAGCTGGAAAAGTGAAGAACCTATGAAACAAAGTGCCTTCACCAGAACAAACTGTGCAGATCCTCTGAACCCGCCTGTCGATATGTGACAACTGATTAGGATGCATAAGACTGTGCAATTTGAACGCTATATCAGCATCTTTTTAACAAGAATGATAACTGTAGACTACTCTGCAAGTTATCCCTCCCATCACGCCCATATTCACCCCGAGGTGTGTTCGCCATCTGTTGTATCCTGTATACTCCGGAGGTGTGTGAGGTGGTCTGTTCAGAACGAAATCATCTTCCAACTTAGTGCCAGGGTCACTGGTCCCAAGTTGGCGAAATCTCTCCCGCGCAGAAGCAGCCAGGTCGTGTAGTTGTGGAGTGTTTGTGTTTATTCGACAGTTTCCAGAGATATCAATAATATCTCCGCGTGTCAGCTTCAAAACCCCGAGCATTACTGAACACTGAATCTACTAATTCAGGATTAAACTTGATTGGAATCGACGCGAATTTCGTGTACCGTAGAGTATTCCACTTGAGGTGAAATGCTGGCCTGATTCTGTCCCAGGTATGAATAGTTGAGATTAGATCCTGCGACCAGTCACGAGGATAGGGTGGTCGAACAGATAGCAGGTAGTAATACTCCCCTATGCCGATCCCTCCCAGTACATTCACCCACAGTTGAGAAATAAAGGTGTCTCTCTGGCAAAACACTCGTTGGAATGCACGTACTTGGAGACCCCTTGATTTCACACCCAAGTTAGTGAAACCTAATCCACATATCTTGACTGGCAGGCAGAGCGGGCTTTCAGCAACCCATCGTCTTCCGCACCAAAAGGCGTCTATCGCTTTTGCTTGAAGAAGACATACGAAGCCTTCATCAAACGTCTCAGACCTTAGCAGATGAACGATGGACGAGGTAATCAAATAGTTTATCACGACTGAATTTCCCATTAGGGATAACGGAAACAGTCGACTAAGCCATGACTTAACAGCTCTAGAGAGTTTCTCAAGAGCGATGCGGCTATTATTTGATTTAGTCTCGCGCCCGATATACACACCTAAATACTTCAGGCAAGTACTAGTCCATTGTATATTTAGTGGAGTATCTGTATGATCTCTCTACCTTCCACACCACAATTCTTGACTCTTGCTAAGGTTGATTTGAGCGACCGCTATACGTTCGTACTCTTCGAAAACCGTACGAGCAACCGGAAAAGCTTCATCTCATGTCACGAAAATAGAACATAATTGTAGATGCACTGAATATTGTCCGAGCATTCGACGAAGATTCACCAGTAGCGGCTCCAACGAAAGATCATAAAAAATATTTGTTTTGGGGTTATATATAGAAAACTCATTTGGTTTTTTTTTTGAAGCCATCATTTATTTTAGATATCCAAAATTTCGGTCTTTGGTGTAGACCATTATCAAGGCTTGAGAAACCTGGTGTTTCAGGAAGAACATGTATTTGTGGGTTGTTTATAACCTCATGTCAAAATATTTAAAATTTCAACTGGCCTCCAGTTCCCCATCCTCTGCAAATCTCCTTTCTTTGGAATCAATCGCATAACAGACCTCCTCCAACTAGAAGGAAAGTCTGAATGTGTCTCAACCGCCGAATTGAAGACTTCCAAAAGGTCAGGAATTAATAAATCCCTGAAACGTATGAAGAATTGTGGAGTCAAGCCGTCATAACCAGGTGAAGTGTGTCGCCTTAGATCCTTTGTCGCAGCGATCATATCCTCCAATGAGATTACTGTATCCAGGATCTCCTTGCTGTCTTCAGAGAAAATGGGAATATTCTCAAGAAATTCATGAGTGGTCGAGGATGTTGTCGACGTCGATTCAGAGTAGAGACTACTGTAATAGTCTCGAATAAATCCTGATAGCCGTTGTCCGTTGAGGACTTGTCCAGATTCATCAACTATCGATTCGACTTCACAAGAAGCAATACGTCGTCTAGTTGCCTGAAAGAAGTACTCGGTTGGAGAATCGCCTTCCCTCAGCTGATTGGCTGCGCAGCACAAACTCCAAGCTGTGCTTGTAAGTTTGTGTTACCAAGCGTTCCTTTATTCTGTTAAAATAAAGAATCAACTGCGGCTGAGTTGGGAGAAGAGCTGCCACCCGCGAAACTTCGGCTGGCAAGCTAGAAGCCTGATACCCACTTCGATTGAAATTCGCTTCGATAAAAGATCGAATTTGGAGCTTTCCAACATCCCACCATTGACTAAGAAGACGAAAGTCAGCTCTCCTCTCTTGCCAACCGTGCCAGAATTCCATGAACTCACTGATGAACTGCTCGGAATTCCGCAAATTGTTGAATATCCAGTATGCAATTCTTCTTTCAACTAGAGTGCTGGTTGCCACTACAAGAAGGTGGTCGCTAACGGAACACACTTCATGAGTGACACCAACGAAATGTTCTAGTATTCCAGGTGAGACGTAGAGTCTATCGATTCTGGAGCCTGCGAGACTTCCATGGACATTTCGCGAGACCCTTGTGTATGATCTAGTCGTAGGATGCATGAGACCCTCGTGTATGATCAGTCGTAGGATGCATCCAACGATAGATATCTACGAGTCTGAGAACACGGACAATATTCCTCAACCGAGTAGCATTGACAGAGTTGAATTCAACTCCGGATTGCCGATCGATTGAGGAATTTAGCGTGCAGTTGAAATCACCTCCGGGGATAGTTTCGCCACTAAAA
Source organism: Dioctria rufipes (assembly GCA_963924295.1). NCBI lineage: Eukaryota > Metazoa > Arthropoda > Insecta > Diptera > Asilidae > Dioctria > Dioctria rufipes. The sequence continues at coordinate 121,417,455 of OZ002740.1, forward strand.
TTCACCAGACAGGATTGAACTTTATCAAGAACTTGTCTTGTAATGTCCTGATCATGGGAAAATATACGTTTACTACCTTGATATGTTTGTCTTGAACGACAAAGTCCAAGGAAGAAGCGAAGCTTGGGAAGCTATCTGTATAGAGAGGTGACGATAGTGTGAACTTGTTGGGTACAATGATTGCCACCCCTGAGCCTCGGCGAGGCGCAGGGGTGTGCAAACATTGCAAAGCCAGTGTGTAAATAAGCATAACGCTCAAGCTGTGTATATGTGTCTTGTGTAAAATTCGTCACCTGTAGAAGCGCGTTGACTACATCAAACATTCTGACATGTTAGATAGTGCTGTATAACCTTGTATGTTCACTTAAACTCCCGGTGTTGATAGAAGCCATCTTCCACATTCAAAGAGATAAGAAGCTCAAACATGAATGTGCGACATCTACTGACGAAGAGAACCGGCCAAGCAATGCTCCTGAATCAGTTCCTCCACCTTCCTATGAAGTCGATTTAGCCGAGATGTATCGGTGTACTTCCTTTTCATTTTGCATTCCTCTTGTAGCAGTAGAAGCTGACGAAGTAACAACGCTAGCCTCTCCAGCTCCCTTACAAGAACACTCCAGATTTTATCTGAATTCTTCCAGTACAGGAGCTGGGCAAGAAGGAAGGGTTTCCATATCCTTCGAGACTTCAAATTAGCTACCAGTCGAAAAGGTGCTACCACACGACTCGTAGCTACTGAAGCTCGAGAGACCAGTCTCATCCAGACCGCTCATTTCGCAGTCCGAAACTTGTTCGAGAGATGCTTCCGCCTATCTCACAACAACCTTCGAACCGCGGACTCCACTATCGTCCTCCTCCCAGTGGGGACGTTTCGGAGCGACTGGCTTTGCTGGCTCTGGAGGAGGCAACATCACCCGGTCCACCTACGTCTTCCTCCTCGTCCTCCTTTTTTTGCCTACGTGGCTAATCGATTCCTCGTCAGAAGTAGCCATGCTTTCACGTGCTGCCGTGGCACCGTTTACAGCCGTAAGAGCTTTTGCCTCTAAGACAACTACAGGCACTTTAGCCACTGGCTGCTCCAAAATAGCAGGTTGACTGCTGGCTGAAGATTCCTTCTCAAAGCCACTACTGTAGTAGTGGTTTCCTTCGAGGGAACCCTCGGTTCAGCCTTCTTCCCGCTTCTCTTGGGGCAATCAGCAATAAAATGCCCTACCGAATGGCAAGCATGGCATTTCGCTTCGGTGCTGAGGTAAAGCCAGTGCGTTCAGCCGGATAAGTTCAAGTAGAAGCCTCTTGGAAGCGTGAACCCCTTATTTAGAGTGATGGACGCTTCCCGCTTGTACCGAAAATACCACGCCCAAGACCCTTTTCCCAATTTTAATTGGAATGGCGTGAACACTGCCATGAACCTTCCTAATTCTCCCTAAGAAATGTAGGAGGTCTTCATGACTGGCTCGCATAAGCACCCGTGAAAACACGACCGTCGTGGGCTTTTCCCTGCATACCGTAGCTGCATACCGTAGCTCTCATCCTGCCACCTCCCGTCGAAAAAAGACTGTAGACCCGCACCGGTCTTAGGCCGAGGCTTACCTGCGTCCAATGGGGCTGGACTAGGAGTGATGCCTTTTCCTAAAATTTTAATTGTGGAAGCCTTATCGGAACTGCCACTTACCTGTTGGGCATAAGACATCCCTAACTCTACTGCTGGGGATCGTGATGCTGCTGCTGGTCTTGTTGCTGATGCCTGTGGCTTCAGCTGCTTCGAAGCATTTGCCTTCGCTGTAGAAAGCGGGGGCCTCATCACAATGTAGCTTGGCTTTTGCGCTGAATCCGAAGCCGATTTAACAACTTCTGTCAAGCTTGGCTTTTGTGCTTGGCTGGATGTAGTTGCTATTTTCATTGCAGGTACTGCTGTTTTTGCATCCGTGTTCGGAGCTGATGGTCCTGGTACATCTGGGACTGTGGCATCTGTTTTACCTGCAGTTTTCTCCAACGTAGTTGACTGTATTTTTTTAGCTTCTTCAGTAGGGCCCTTGGTGGCCTTTTTTGTGGGCCCTTTTATATTTTTTTAAAAGAATAAGGAGAAGCCTTTGCTTCTTTTTTCCTCCATTCATTTAGTATGAGGGGATCATCTGTCCCCCCAGAATCGCTGCTGCTTGAGCTCATTGTGAGCGCGGCAGGGTAAATTAAATTTATTTTATATTAACAATTTTTATTTTTTTATTTCTTTTGGACAGATTTTAATCAAAGTATTGCACTACTAATGTGCACTAAAAATTTTTTCACTCTTTCCTCGTTGTTGGCAACGACCGAAATTAAATTAAAATTCTTTAAACGTCACAACATTTTTGATTTTTCACACAATTTTAAATTATTTCTTATAAGTTTTTTTTACAGAATTTTCCCAAATACCTTGTGGAATAACACACACACACAAAACTCTTGATTACTCTCGCTTTTTCACTATTATTCCGGGTGATTTTTCGATATTTTACGGAATTCAAAATGACACTTCCGGTTTGTGCGACAATAGTAAAAACAATTTTTTTTTTATTTATATATGCTCTTTATTTAGTGGTTCATTGACTCTTTTAAAAAATAGTTGGCAAAAGGCTCTACAAATGGTAAAAAAGGCACTATCTAAACTATAGTTATAAAGTCGATAGGGACAAGTAAAACAATTAAACTAAACAAATGATACAAAACTAAAAAAAATGATACAAAAAGCAAAACAAATTCAAACAAAATGCTCAAAAGAGTCTAAAAACGGTCACAAGAATTTTGAAAAAGATCTAAAGATTAACCAAAAATTTATAACCAGTCCCAATTTTTACAATTAGGTAAGTGGCAATCCAATGAGTTCCAATTTTCCAAAATAAACTAATAAAAATGTCCCTAAACGAGCGACTTTAAACAAAAAAATTTGCAATTCAGCACCGAGACCGAAACCGAATTAAAAACTTAATAGACGAACGAACGCAAAATTTACGCGATAGCATTATAGAGTCCCGCGAGGGCAGCCTGTAGTATCATAGACCTCTACAAACAGCCCTCATCATCCCTCCAGCTTATCATCTCTAACAGAGTACTTGTCCTTCCCACAGCACGTGCAACGATTCGTAAGCGGGGAGAAGCCCCGTATCCCCTTGGGTACCAATCGGAAACGTTCTACCATACGACTCGTAACCACTGTAGCTCGACAGACCAGTCTCATCCAAACCGGTCATTTCGCAGTCCGAAAACTGTTAGATGCTTCCGCCTCTCTCACAAGAACTTTCGAACCACGAGCACCACTATCGTCCTCCTCCGAGTGGTGCCGCTTGGATGCGACCGGCTTTGCTGGCTCTGGAGGAGGCAGTATCACCCGGGCAACTTTCTTCCTCCTCGTTCTCTTTCCTTTGTCTACATGTCTAATCGACTCCCCGTCAGAATTAGCCATACTTTCACGTGATGACGCGGCACCGTTTATAGCCGTAATAGTTTTTGCCTCTAAGACAACTTCAGGCACTTTAGCCACTGGCTGCTCCAAAATAGCAGGTTGACTGCTGGCTGAAGGTTCTTTCTCCAGAGCCACTAATATAGTAGTGGTTTCCTTCGAGGGAACACCCGGTTCAGCCTTCTTCCCACTTCTGTTGGGGCAGTCAGCAATAAAATGCCTTACCAAATGGCAAGCATGGAATTTCGCTTCGTTGCCCACATCTATCCAGTATCTCGAGCCGGATATACTCAGGTAGAAACCTGATGGAAGCGTACATCCCTTATTCAAGGCAATGGACGCTTCCCGGCTGATAGCGAAAATACCCCGCCCGAGAAACTCGTCCCTAATTTTAATGGGAATGGCGCAAACCTTCCCATGAACTTTCCCGAATCACCCAAAAAAATTCGCGAGGTCTTCATGTTGGGCTCGCATAGGGACCCGCGAAAATACTACCTTCGTGGGCTTTTGCCTGAGTGGGAACGGCACAAGGTGTCTACCGTCCACCTCGATGTCTTCAAGCATAAGCTTGGTAGCGCTTTCGAGGGTTGTGGTATACACCTCAACCATTCCCCCAGCAATTATCCCCATGGAGAATAGCTGCTCACAGGAGATGATGCGGAAGATTGCCTTCAGATATGCATTATGAGGACATCCTCTGATGTGCTCCAACTGCAAAAATTAGTATTTGTCCCGATTTTGACAATTGGGTAAGTGGCAGTTCCAAGATATTAAAAATTTCCAAAACAATCTAATAAATAATGTATACCTAAAACGAACGATTTTTCAACATACAAATTTTGCAATTTATTACCGAGACCGAATTAAAAATTTAATAGCCGAACAAGCAAACGAAAAAAAATTACCCGATACCGTTATAGAGTCCCACGGGGGCAGCCAGTATTATCATAGACCTCTACAAACTGCCCTCATCATCCCTCCAGGTTAGCATCTCTAACAGAGTACTTGTCCTTCCCACAGCACGTGCAACGATTCCTAAGCGGGGAGAAGCCCCGTGGTCTAGTGTTTCAAATGCTGTGGCCTACTGTCACCATCGAAAGACAAGAGCTCCGTCCTACACCGACGATAGTGGTTGCCATGTGCAGTTGAATGTATCTGCGTTCGTTGCCAGATATTTAAGACGTAAAAGTCTCTTCAATCTGTCAACGAAGTGGCGCTTAAGTGCTTGTGCGTGGTGCTGTGGGTCATTGTTCTGATTCCCATCTCCGGCTCTCATGTAGTACAAGTGAATTGTAGATTTGGCCAATGTCAACACAAAACTAATCAAACAATTCATCCGACTACAAACCTTTGGTCCCCATAGAACCGATGTCCTAGTAATGCCGAAATTCGGGTGGATCAACTGACACATATCGCGCACCAGTTCCATCATACTCTGCAAAGCTGGAAAAGTGAAGAACCTATGAAACAAAGTGCCTTCACCAGAACAAACTGTGCAGATCCTCTGAACCCGCCTGTCGATATGTGACAACTGATTAGGATGCATAAGACTGTGCAATTTGAACGCTATATCAGCATCTTTTTAACAAGAATGATAACTGTAGACTACTCTGCAAGTTATCCCTCCCATCACGCCCATATTCACCCCGAGGTGTGTTCGCCATCTGTTGTATCCTGTATACTCCGGAGGTGTGTGAGGTGGTCTGTTCAGAACGAAATCATCTTCCAACTTAGTGCCAGGGTCACTGGTCCCAAGTTGGCGAAATCTCTCCCGCGCAGAAGCAGCCAGGTCGTGTAGTTGTGGAGTGTTTGTGTTTATTCGACAGTTTCCAGAGATATCAATAATATCTCCGCGTGTCAGCTTCAAAACCCCGAGCATTACTGAACACTGAATCTACTAATTCAGGATTAAACTTGATTGGAATCGACGCGAATTTCGTGTACCGTAGAGTATTCCACTTGAGGTGAAATGCTGGCCTGATTCTGTCCCAGGTATGAATAGTTGAGATTAGATCCTGCGACCAGTCACGAGGATAGGGTGGTCGAACAGATAGCAGGTAGTAATACTCCCCTATGCCGATCCCTCCCAGTACATTCACCCACAGTTGAGAAATAAAGGTGTCTCTCTGGCAAAACACTCGTTGGAATGCACGTACTTGGAGACCCCTTGATTTCACACCCAAGTTAGTGAAACCTAATCCACATATCTTGACTGGCAGGCAGAGCGGGCTTTCAGCAACCCATCGTCTTCCGCACCAAAAGGCGTCTATCGCTTTTGCTTGAAGAAGACATACGAAGCCTTCATCAAACGTCTCAGACCTTAGCAGATGAACGATGGACGAGGTAATCAAATAGTTTATCACGACTGAATTTCCCATTAGGGATAACGGAAACAGTCGACTAAGCCATGACTTAACAGCTCTAGAGAGTTTCTCAAGAGCGATGCGGCTATTATTTGATTTAGTCTCGCGCCCGATATACACACCTAAATACTTCAGGCAAGTACTAGTCCATTGTATATTTAGTGGAGTATCTGTATGATCTCTCTACCTTCCACACCACAATTCTTGACTCTTTGATTTGAGCGACCGCTATACGTTCGTACTCTTCGAAAACCGTACGAGCAACCGGAAAAGCTTCATCTCATGTCACGAAAATAGAATATAATTGTAGATGCACTGAATATTGTCCGAGCATTCGACGAAGATTCACCAGTAGCGGCTCCAACGAAAGATCATAAAAAATATTTGTTTTGGGGTTATATATAGAAAACTCATTTGGTTTTTTTTTTGAAGCCATCATTTATTTTAGATATCCAAAATTTCGGTCTTTGGTGTAGACCATTATCAAGGCTTGAGAAACCTGGTGTTTCAGGAAGAACATGTATTTGTGGGTTGTTTATAACCTCATGTCAAAATATTTAAAATTTCAACTGGCCTCCAGTTCCCCATCCTCTGCAAATCTCCTTTCTTTGGAATCAATCGCATAACAGACCTCCTCCAACTAGAAGGAAAGTCTGAATGTGTCTCAACCGCCGAATTGAAGACTTCCAAAAGGTCAGGAATTAATAAATCCCTGAAACGTATGAAGAATTGTGGAGTCAAGCCGTCATAACCAGGTGAAGTGTGTCGCCTTAGATCCTTTGTCGCAGCGATCATATCCTCCAATGAGATTACTGTATCCAGGATCTGCTTGCTGTCTTCAGAGAAAATGGGAATATTCTCAAGAAATTCATGAGTGGTCGAGGATGTTGTCGACGTCTATTCAGAGTAGAGACTACTGTAATAGTCTCGAATAAATCCTGATAGCCGTTGTCCGTTGAGGACTTGTCCAGATTCATCAACTATCGATTCGACTTCACAAGAAGCAATACGTCGTCTAGTTGCCTGAAAGAAGTACTCGGTTGGAGAATCGCCTTCCCTCAGCTGATTGGCTGCGCAGCACAAACTCCAAGCTGTGCTTGTAAGCTTGTGTTGCCAAGCGTTCCTTTGTTCTGTTAAAATAAATAATCAACTCCGGCTGAGTTGGGAGAAGAGCTGCCACCCGAGATACTTCGGCCGACAAGCTAGAAGCTTGATACCCACTTCGATTGAAATTCGCTTCAATAAAAGATGGAACTTGGAGCTTTCCAACATACCACCATTGACTAAGAATAGGAAAGTCACCTTTCCTCTCTTGCCAATCGTGCCAGAATTCAGTGAATTCATTGATGAACTGCTCGGAATTCAACAAATAGTTGCTGAATATCCAGTATGCAGTTCTTCTTTCAACTAGAGTGCTGGTTGCCACTACAAGAAGGTGATCGCTAACGGAAGACACTTCATGAGTGACACCAACGAAATGTTCTAGTATTCCAGGTGAGACGTAAAGTCTATCGATTCGGTAGCCTGCGAGACTTCCATGGATATTTCGCGACCCTCGTGTATGATCTAGTCGTAGGATGCATCCAACAATAGATATCCACGATTCCTCAACCGAGTAGCATTGACGGGGTTGAACTCAGCCCCGGAATGCCGATCCATTGAGGGATTCAGCGTGCAGTTGAAATCACCTCCTAGGATAGTTTCGCCACTAAAATTCACCAGACAGGATTGAACACTATCAAGAACTTGTCTTGTAATGTCCTGGTCATGAAGAAGGTACGCGTTTACTACCTTGATATGTTTGTCTTGAACGACAAAGTCCAAGGAAGAAGCGAAGCCTGGGAAGATATCTGTATAGACAGGAGACGATAGTGTGAATCTGTTGGATACAATGATTGCCACCCCTGAGCCTCGACGAGGCGTAGGTGTGGCAAACATTGCATAGCCAGTGTGTAGATAAGCATAACGCTCAAGTTGTGTATATGTGTCTTGTGTAAAATTCGTCTCCTGTAGAAGCGCGATGTCTATATCGAACATTTTGACATGTTCGATAGTGCTGTGTAACCTTGTATGTGCACTTAAACCCCCGGTGTTGAGAGAACCTATCTTGCACATTCAAAGAGTTGAAAAGCTCAAACGATGAATGTGCGACATCTACTGACGAGGAGAATCGGCCAAGCAATGCTCCTGAATCAGCTCCTCCACCCTCCTATGGAGACGATATACCGTTGTAATTCCCCTTCTTCTTGCACTCCTCTTGTAGGAGTAGAAGTTGGGGAAGTAGCAACTCCGGCCTCCCCAGCTCCTCCACAAGAATACTCCAGATTTTTCCTGAATTCTTCTTGTACAGAATCCGGGCAAGAATCTTGGAGATCTTCTCCCTAGGAAGGGTTTCCATCCCTTTCGAGACCTCAAATTGGCTACCAGTCGAAAAGGTGCTACCACACGACTCGTAGCCACTGAAGCTCGAGAGACCAGTCTCATCAAAACCGGTCATATCGCATTCCGAAAGCTGCTCGAGAGACACTTCGAGCCGCGAGCACCACTATCGTCCTTGTCCGAGTGGGGCCGTTTTGACGCGACTGGCTTTGCTGGCTCTGGAGGAGACAGCATCACCCGGTCCACCTTCGTCTTCCTCCTCGTCCTCCTTTTTCTGCCTACATTGCTAATCGACTCCTCGTCAGAAGTAACCATGCTTTCACGTGCCGACATGGCGCCGTTTACAGCCGTAATAATTTTTGTCTCAGGGACAATTTCAGGCACTTTAGCCACTGGCTGCTCCAAGATAGCAGGCTGAGTGCTGGCAGAAAGTTCCTTCTCCGGAGCCACTACTGTAGCAGTGGTTTCCTTCGAAGGAGCCTTCTGTTCAGCCTTCTTTCCGCGTCTCTTGGGGCAGTCAGCAATAAAATGCCCTACCAAATGGCAAGCATGGCATTTCGCTTCGTGTGCCCACGTCTATCCAGTATGCTCTCGTCCTGCCACCTCCCGTCGCAGAAGCCCTGGAGGCCCGCACTTGTCTTGGGTCGAGGCTTACCCGAGTCCAATGGGGTGGACGAGGAGTGATGCCTTTGCTCAAAATTTCGATAGCGGAAGCCTGCTTGGAACTACCACTTACCTGGGAATAAGAGATCCCTGAAACTAAAGTTGGGGATCGTGGTGCTGCTACTGCTGAACTGGTTACTGCTCCTATCGTTGCTGATGGCTGCCTTTTTGAGTCATGAGCCTTCATTGAAGAAAGCGGTGGCCTCATAATTGTACCGCTAGGCCGAAGGTGCTATGACTATTTCCTTCAGCGTTGGATCTTGTCTCGAGCTTGAACTTACATCTATTACAGCTGCTGCAGCAATAGCGTGGGATTTTGGAGCTGTTGCTTCAACATCTTCTTGGACATCTAAGGCTGTCCCTGCGATAGCCTTATTCAAGGAAGACGGCTGTATGTTCTTACCTTTGGCCTCTTCAGAAGGGCCCTTAATGGCCTTTTCGGTGGGCCCTTTTAGAATTTTTTGTGAAGAAGAAGCACCTTTTTTGGGCTTCTTCCTCTCTGAAATTAATTTGAGCGGATCATCCGTCCCCCCAGAATCACTGCTCGTACTCACTTTGAGTACGGCAGAGAACGTTTATTCCTCGATTCTTTCAGGAATAATGTTTTGCTGTGTTTGTTTTTTTTTTAATTAAATTTAAATTTATATTTTTAATGTCTTTACAAATATTGCTACACCTTTTTTAAGCACTCAGGAAATTTCCACGGTTGCCATGTTGCCATGGCAACGACCAAAATAATTTAAAATCCAGAACTGTCACACTTTTTTAGAATTTTTAATACATTTTCTGAAAATTTTTTGCACTTTGTTGCACGGAAACTAATTTACACTTTTTTTAATTGATAGTAGGTGCTGTTAAACAAATTGGTTTATACCATCTAGTTTTTTAGTGTAAATGTTTCAATATTTATTACTGTAATGATTTATTTAGAATTTATGTTTATTATTGAACATATACTAAGTAATATCCTATTAATAACAACAAAAAGAAGAAAAAACTATTTGGCTTAGTCTACATATATTGATATTCATTGAAGATTCATTCCATATTAATTCAAGTCCCTAAGCCTGAGTAAAATCTAGTTAGAAAAGGAATTACTATTCTAGAAAGTGAATTACAATTCTAACCCCTATAAGTGAGTCATTGATAAATACATACATGAATATTTTTGCTAGTTATTGTACTGTTCTATGAGCATTTGTCGATATTTCCTGGCTAGCTTGGTGTATTGGAAAAGACCTTCAAAATTTTTTCCGTTCAGAATTGTAATTATGTCGTCTGCTGTGAGATATGTTTTACCGAACGCTAGAATTCTAAATTCTTGCAGAATAGGACAAACAACCAGGTAGTGCAGTAAGCCTTCACTCTTCCAAATTACAAAGAGAGCATATTGAGCTATCATTTGTTCGCCACTGACTGGCATTTAGTGATAACATACCACTCCTATAGATTAGAATTAGCCGTATTTTCATAGTAGAGAAACTATCCTTAAAGTAGCTCAGTTCCCCCAAATTATAGTCTAATTTGTCATAAAGTCCGTAACGTACAGTCTGTCTAGCCCTATCATGAGCTTTTTTCCATAACCACTTTTCCTCCTTTTCCAAAATTTCACACAGAACTGGTGACAGGGTTTCTGTGCTCTGCAGGCGTGAATCGAGATGTATTTCATGCTTCCGTTCTTCTTATATATGGAATGAAGCTCAATATCCTAAACCTTTGGAGCTTCATAAAGTCTTGGAACCGATTCGTCTAGCAGATGAAGGCTTTTGTTTTTGTTATTTTGTGTACGTAATGTGTAATCTTTAACTTTTTTTTATATTTTGAATTTGGTATTGATTTCGTTTTTCTTTTTTGTTATTTTATATGAATTAAATAAAATATTTTTCCCTATTCAATTTTTTTTTACAAAAATTCGAAAATCAGCTAAGACTGTTTTTTTTTAGAAATCTGGAATTCGAAAACCGGGCTTTCAAAAAGTAGGTTTTCGTATAGAGCCTATTGCTTACCAAATTGTATTTTATTGCTTTTATATTTTATTTTAGCTGTGTTTTACATACTCCGCCCCTTTGAACTGTTTGCTCAACCAAAGGGTTCTTTATTTTGTGTATACCCCTCTTATAGTAGTGTTGGAAGATCAACTTGCCATCCTTGTTAACTCGTAGTCGAACTTGGTATTTGTCGGGTAGGTTGATAAATTTTTCCCGAGTCCTTCGCTGCTGTATTGCCCTGACGTTAATACGCTGCAATGCATATAGAGGCAAATATATATCCATTCTTTCTCGAATACGGAAACTTTGAAATCTGTTATTTGCTCTCATCACGAATTCCTTAATTTTGGTGGTCAGCAGAGGCCTTGTCAAAGCAGAAGTGTGACTAACATTGACGACCGCTGTTTTATTGGATGTGGATCCGTGTGGGGAGTGGGTCCTACAAAGGGACTGTTTGTCAACCTGGTAGCTTGACCCGTTGTTGCTTGGCTCGTAGTGGCTTGACTAGTTATTGCTTCTTCTCTGTCACGTGAAACTAATTTATGGGCCAAATAAGGTCGAGGTGTGCCGAAAATATCACACCTTGGGTCAGGAAGCATCCTGAGATCTGGACTTCCTGGTTGGCTGAACTGGATCTCCTCTAAAATGTGCAACGTATCGTCTTGCTCGTAAGTAAACGACATCTGAAACAGTAGTTTGCCAGTATAGTGCAAATGAATGAAAAACAACCCTCAGCCAATAGTAACACAGATGGACAGACACATGTCGACACTAAGAACAGGTAGTTAATCTATTGTTAATGGTAGAGTACTAATTTTGGCAATTGGTCGTGACTTTTACTACCCGTACCAGCTCAACTGTACCTGGATGCACCTCCTCGATTATGCCCATGGCTCAACTAGTGGGTGGCATATGATTTTGATTGACAAGGATAACATCTCCAATCTGAAGATTAGGTTGTTCTGTGTACCATTTAGGCCGATTTTGACCATTAACCCAAAACAGTTTGTATAATTGCTGAGTATACTTCCATCGTTTGGAAGGTAAAGGGTTTTCCAATAAGAGGTGTTATTTTGATATTCAAATTGAAATGCCAATGGAAAATAACATGAGCCAAATGACCACCATGACCACGCATAAAGGACCATATCCTTTTCATGAAATTTTCCATAACCAAATCGCAAAGTGGCTGCCCTATGTCCTCGATAACCTCACGAATTCAATCTTTGAGGTCGTGAATCGACGCTGGACTTTTGGTGTAGACCTTCTCTTTCACGTGGCCCCAAAGAAAGAAGGTGTTAAGTCACAAGATCTCGGTGGCCAATTTTGATCACCTCTTCGAGAAATAACACGGTCCGGAAACTTTTCCCGTAAAAGATCAATGGTTTCGTTGCTTGTATGGCACGTAGCGCCGTCTTGTTGAAAGAAAACGTTGTCCAGATCAATACCATCCAATTCCGGCCATAAAAGATCATATATCGGTAGCGCAATCCATTCAGCGTAACTGTTGCTCCAGCCTCATTTTCGAAAAAGTAAGGTCCAATGACACCGCGGGACCATAAACTGCACCAAACAGTCACACGTTGAGGATAAAGAGGCTTTTCAACAATAACTCTTGGGTTTTCCGAGCCCCAGATGCGACAATTTCGCTTGTAGACGAAGCCATCGAGGTGGAAATGGGCCTCATCACTCAAGATGAGTTCTCGATGGAATTCCGGATCATTTTGATGCATTTCAAGGACACAATCAGCAAAGACTCGACGTTGTTGATGATCGGCCGGCTTGAGTACTTGTGTTAACTGAACTTTATAAGCCTTAAGACCCAAATCTTTATGCAAAATACGGTCTAATGGTTTGTGGAATGCCTTATTCCAAAGAACGACGAGGAATGGACAAACCTGGGTTTTCTTCAACACTTTCGGCTACAGCAGCAATATTCTCGGCAGTTCTTGAGCGGCGTGCACGGGTTTTATTCTTCACATCACTAACTTGTCCCGACAGCTCGAATAAAAATGTTCGAGTTTACGAACTGTCTCTGCCACATTTTCACCATTTTTATAGTGAGTTTTAATAATTTCAGTGCGTTGTTGAATCGTGTGTCGTTCCATTTTTATTAATGGCGAAGTTTCTACGTGTCAAATGTCAAAAAAATGACAGCTCCAAAAGTGATATCTACCAAAATAGCGCGCTAATTAAAATAACACCTCTTATTGGAAAACCCTTTATTAAACCGCTTCGTTAGTGTAGTTTTGCTCTGGAATGGAAATAACTGCTTGACCAATAAAAAAATATCCGAGTGTGAGGATAAGTAACTCCTCTGAGCCAAGACTGTCGAATATTCTTCAAATGTGCAGTTGGATTGTTGTACAGTGCATCTTAAAGGATGCTTTATCGATTTCGCTCCAGTTTTCCATATCCCTCCAAAGTGTGGAGAGGCTGGAGCATTGAAATGCCAATTGACTTACTTGGAGGCCAGATATTGTGCTGCTACGGGAGTTGCATCGGAAGTGATCCTCGCAGGTTTTTATCTAAAATGGACTTTCCTCCAATGAAGTTGGTTCCACAAGAATATATGTTACTACATAATCCACGTCTACCCACAAATACTTTTAATGCGGCGAGGAATGCTTCGGATGGGACATCTGACATCAACTCGATGTGCACAGCCTTCAAGGCCATACAGACAAAGATGCAAAAATGTGCCCTCTGTAATTTTGCGTTTCGTAGATTTGATGATTTTATAATTACAGGTCCAGCATAATCAATTTCTGCTTTCATAAATGGTTTTGTTATATTAACTCGGGAAGTGGGCAAATTTCCCATTACTTACCTGATTGTCATCGTTCGATGTTTGAAGCATCTAATACATTTGTGAAGTCTGCTAGTAATACGGCGTCGTGCATTTATCATCCAGAATCTATCGCGACTAGGGCTCAGAACCAATGATGGACCGCCATGCAGAGTTTCGATATATAGTTTATTGATTAAAATTAATATGATGGGATGATCACGTGGTAAGATGATTGGATGCTTCCTATTATATGGGATTGCCGCGTTCTGTAGTCTACCACCCAATCGTATCAAACCATTTTCGTCCATAAGTGGATTAAGCTTTATTAGTTTGCTATGCTCTGACAACGACTTCGTGTCCAACATATTTTGGTGTTCTTCTGCAAACGTAGTTTGTTGTACGAGTTTGAATATGGCTTGTTCTACCTGGTTCCATTCTTGCACATTGAAGTGTTGTAGGCGTTTAGCTTGAGGATACCTACAATTATATACGAAACATTATATGTGTGCTATGTTTCGAACTAGGTTGTGTGTTCCGAAATATCGTTGAATTTCGGCCATTTGTTCTGTTCTTCCGACAGCCATGATGGTCCATGCCACCATAAATGACTGCCTAGTAAATCTGCTGCAGGCACACCTCTTGAGGCTAAATCGGCAGGATTTTGTTTCGTGGACACGTGACGCCATTGTTCAAAGCGTACGATGTACTGTAATTCAAATAAGCGAATTGCCACGTAGAATTTCCACCGTGCTGGATGCTCTTGGATCCATTGCAATGCAATTATAGATTCTGTCCAAGCAAAGATTGTAACCTTCCGGCCAGTCATATCTACCCCTCAGCGTGACCGCTTCTCGACCACTAAACTCAGCGAGACAGATGACTGATCATGGCTACTTTATGTCCCTTTTAAGGTTGTTGTGGGACAATGGAGGTTGGTTGATCTTTAGGCGAGCACGGTACAGGCTTCTTGCCGGCTCAAGCTCAGGGCTGGGGTAAGTTCTTGCTCGCTGTTCAACCACCTATTACTGTACCGCTCTAGAGGAATGATTAAAATAGAAAGAAAACAAGATGAAAAAAAAAACTGAAATATAGGAACACGGACCCCGCTCTGAATGATAGGACCCTCTCTATTACTTGAAACCCATCCCACCGCCCCACTCACCAAACTCATAGGATAGATTGCCAACTACATCCGCCTCCTGGCATCTCGATCCTCCCAAAACCCCAGCACCAAACGAAAACTAATATTTAGCCTATTGCCATGTTATTTTATTTAGAACTCAAAGACAAAAACACAAAAAAAATAAATAAATTAGGTAACAAGTTACGCTACGATATACAGAATTGTAGATCCATATGTATCTAGATATTAAAATTTTTCTGCTATTCGGGTTACATATCTATATATCAAAGAAATAGAGGCAAAAAAAAAAGAACAATTTAGGAAAGAATAAAATCACTTACGCTACTAAAAAAAAAATCTTTACATTATTACAAAATAAACCCATAAAAAAAATTATGCTATCATATAGACTAAATTCAGGAAAAAAAAAGAAACTTTACACTACACTATTAACTCCATACACGAATATTCAAAGACAAATCAACTTAAAACTGAAAGCATTACGCTATATGACAGTACATATACAGGTTACATATCATAAATAAAGCAAAAAAAAAAACTCAGAAAGAAAATTTCACTATTGTAGCCTATATATGCTCTTCGAAGATAAGAAAAGAGAAAAACAAAAAAAACAACCGACTATTCTCTTATTACACAAATGATAAGTGCGTACTTATATAACAATCCCCCGGCGATGAAGCGCTTCAGCGACCTGGTGAATATTGCTGAAAAAAAAAATAAAAAAAAACCAAAGGGAATATTCGGGTTGCTATTGTTGCCCTTCCTTTCCTTCTTCTTTTTCTTCTCGTTCCCTAACTGATCCCCTATCTTCCCGCGACGGTGATTAACAGATCGGTTGATCCGTGGAGAGAAATAAATCCGAGAAGGCTTGAATGCTCAGGGAGGTGGGTGCGAGAACTGGTCTCAGGTAAGTTCCGGCGCACTTCACTGCCGATTTTGCTTTCTTGGATTCCCACAATACTGGTCCAGACTCTGTCACCTGGTATATGTATATAGTAAAAAAAACTTCACTGAGGAATTACACTCTCGACAGAAAAGTAATTTCACCTCACCTTATAGCTCAGAAAGAAGGCTTATATCACGCTTGGTGATAGTTGGGTGCAACCACAAAACAAATTGATTTTAATGAACTTCCCGTGTCGTCTACTATTACTGGAAGTCTTGTAACCTTTATACACACGCACAGAAGCCCGAGTTCCGATATTTATTCAAAACCACAACCGAATTTATTCTGGTACTTTGTGCGATTTTAGTACCTTCACTTCACTATTTTATCTTTGATAATAAATTGCTAACCGCGTGCCAGGTTTAGATGAGCGACAATTAAAAAAAAAACCCAACTTCAGAGGCTTGAGTTGTTCCCGGGGAAGTTCTTACTTCCAACGACTCACTTTACAATGTGAGGATCTCGATCGTCACATGTCTTGATTCCCCAAAGAAGCGATACGAGGTAAATGTTCTAAAGTGCATTGCACTTTATCGAGCAGCACCTTTTGTTGGGTGAGAGGAAGTGCCTCTCGAATTGCACTTTGTTAAGCGCAGTTTTTCTTAACAAAGCCAACTTAATGCGGCGTGATTTCTGAGGGACAGAAAAATACATATTTTTTTATTTTTTATTTTTTTTTTGTTGAGTTTTAAATTTAATTTCCGCTTGAACTCAATTATTTCGCCTTTCGATGCGAAAATGAAATTAGTTTCTCTCTTCTTTCTTTTCATTAAGAAAACAAATTAGTCGTTTAATCAAAGTCTGGATTAAAATGAGACTGACCAAAGATGAATGATTGACCCAAAAAAAAAAAATAGGTATTTTTTTCCTAATAGAGAGATTATAGCCGTTACAGGTCAGGTTCGGAAGTTCCCATTCCAGTGCGGAATTCTCCGAGGCTGAGGGGACACTACGGCTGTGGTCCAATCCTATAAATAAGGCCCAACGCGGGGACGCCCCACACCCTGAGATCAAAGTCTCATACTCTACGGACTGAGCTAGCCGGGCATAACTCTTACGAAAGATGATATGGTTACTCTGCAAGATCAATAGAGCGGCGATGATATGTGGTTATAAAACACAAGGAGAAATAAGAAGATAGGTTTTTGCTGGAAAGTCTTAGTAGACTATTACTGAAATTTTTTATTCAAGAGAAGAAGTAAACAAAAATGTATCAAGGGTATGGTAAAGAAGTATTTTACTTTTTACATATCGAGAAATTTCAGTCGATCTGGTTGCTGATTGGTATGACCTTAACCACGGTAGAAGTATATTACTGAGAGTTTGATGCTCTTCTAAGGCTGGATGTTGGGGTACAGACGAGCTACTCGGTCCTTAAGCGTGCTTTTTCGTCAATGGTGTCTTTTGACGCGCTCCAGGTGGTGATGTAGTTTCTGCTTCTTCTTCCGTTGAGGTACTGGCGAGACGATCATGGGGTAGATGAGTAGTGACGGAGTCCGGATATGCAGTAGTTTGCTGTTGATGTTGTTGATGTAGAATATGGTTTGTCATGGTGTTCCACACAGCTGCTGATAATTTCCAGCTCCTCCCGTAAATCGCTCCGAGAACCTTGGCATTGATGAAGTTATCGATGACAAACTTGACTACCTTCAGACACACGTAAATTCCCAGCAAGTAGGAGCAGACACTTCCAAAAAAAACTGAAAGCGCCCCATATCTTTGTCCGTACCGTTGTGACTAGGTCCTCCATTTTCTTTGGAGATAAAAGGTTGACGGCGTTAATATCTTGGTGGTGAACATCTTGACCCATAACACGTTGCGTGAGTATGTTAGTAATGGCTAGCCTCTCGGACGGATACATGATCTGGTGGCGAAGGTTTTCCAGAGACTCGCTGTGGTAAATTCCTGCCCGAATAAGTTCTCCTGGGCCTTCGTATGACCAGTCAGCGGTGTTTGATGGTTGAAGTTCAGATGGTTCTTTAATTTGGTGAATTGTCGGATTGGTCCCGTACCAGGTTCCTCTAATATAGTATGCTGGGCTCAGCAAATCTGAGCAGAATATCTCAGTTCCACGCTGCTGCAGTAGGTGGGTTAACGGAGCTAGGAAGTAGTCACTTTCTCCATAAGTTACTGGCAGTTCCATATAACACCGGCTGCTCTTCCGAACAGTGACTTCAACTGGTTGGCATCTCACTAAGTAGATGATTTCCCCCCTATGTACAGCGGTAAACGCTTGGTCTTTCCTTCTTATAAGAGCGAACTCTGCCGGGTGGTGGAGGGCCATGATTAGCTGGGTTTGAAGTAGTTCTCTTTCTAATTCGCATTTCTTCCTCAGGAGATTGGTGTATAGTTTCTCGACTTGACGCTTAAAGTGACGCTCAACATAGACGAACTTCGAATTAACCTAAGTGAAAAGATCGAGGTTACGAGTATCCAGGGTTTTTTTCCTAAACCAGTAATCCGATGGTACAATGATCAGCCTGGGATGCTCAGTTTGAAAACCGGGGAAACGACAAACGGATACTTGCTTTTTTACTTCGAGTGCAAAGATTATTTCTCCGGACGTCACGGTGTATATGGTGTTGCTAATGGATTTGTTCGAGGTCCTAATCTTCGTAGCCATTCCTTGCCATAATACGTCGTACTTTTGACTTTCGCAAGAATTGTCAGAGATGAGATCCCAAAAACTCATTCCGTGTTCTGGATCCGTACATTTACCAGCCAGGTAGGGACATAGCACGTTGTTTCGTAGAATAACCATGTTGTCATCAATGCGGACCGAGCTTTGGTAGTCCATAATGGTTACTTCCATCGCATGCATAACCACAACATTATCCCTGGAATTTGCTCCTGACGTATACGGAACTCCGTTGCAATTTCCGTTTTGGTCGATTGACCCGCCAACGACTTCGGTCAGTGAGGGTGAAGCATTCGTCTTAATATCAGCAATTGTTCTGCCATTTTGTAATTTAAGAGTGTTATACCTATGAATGTTCATGCAGTTCTCTTTACTTATATCCATAATATATGTACTCAATCCTCCAGGTACTAGAGAGACATGGCTGAACATACCGCATTTGTACACTGACTGTATGATGTTAATTTTGCATTGAAAAATGTGTAGCGTGGTGGTCTCGCTCGTTTGCAAAAGCTGTATATCTTCTTCCTCCTTGACTACTTCCTTATTGTTAAATATGCATGGACCAACGGATACCAGTGAAATGGCGGTGAGATTCACTCTCTCATGACCACAGTCGTAGGCGATGATTCCGCAGGCAATAGGAGCAGTTGTCATCAGGCCAATCACCAATAATAGGCCGGTGGTTGGTGAGAGCTCCATTGGCTTCCACATGGTCGTAGTTTTCGTCCGTGACCGTTCTGTATAGAGAAAGGCTTGGTTATTAATGTTGAGTATATTTTGCTACCGGTGCTTTGAAGTAAGCCGAGCAGCCCGGCGAATTTATATGGGATTCCGGGCCAAATACAGGATCTGTATTCGACAATGTTAACGGCGAGATTATTGTCTAACTACTCTATATATATATTAATCCTTTCTTTTGCGAGTTGAATACCGATATATATTTTATAAAATGATTTGGGATATTTGATTATGATTTAGGATGTTACTGGCGAATGTTGCTTGCGTAATAGATGCCAATAAACTTACCATCCATATTTTCCACTTCGTAGTTCACGTTACCATTCTTCTTTCGTATGCGAGCCTTGATGAACTTATTGGCAAGTTTGGCCGCGAACTTGTCTGCGGCCTTGCTCTGAACGAAATTCCGGTCATAGACAATTTGTCCTGGTTTATACGTTATCTGCCGCGCGCGAAGGTTATAGGTGTGAGCGTTTCTATCGTAAGATTCCCGGAGATGGTCTTTGACTCGCTCATGTACCAGTGGAATTCTGTAGTTACTTGGTAATACTTCGCAGTTACCTTCTGCCAAGCCATCAATCTGGCGGAGAAGATTGTATGTACCTCCATGTAAGATCATGTGGTATCTGTAAAGTAAGAAATAAGGGGAAAATTTGGTCGACTGGTGTGTTGCGTTACGCAAAGCGCAAGCCACATCACTTAGCTGGGAATCCCATTTGGTATGTTCCTCTTGCACATACGACCTAATTGCTGCCACGATGGAGCGATTAACTCTCTCTGCAGCATTGGACTGTGGCGAATATCCTGCAGTCTTTGTGTGGCGAATGCCGAAACGTTCTATCATGCGAGCAAACTCTGTTGAGATAAATTGTGGCCCATTATCAGTATGTATAATTTCGGGTACCCCGTAACAATGGAATATATTTTCCTCCAGATAATCTATGAGTTGCTTAGTTTTAGCTTGGGGAAAACCCTTTAGTAGGACAAATTTGGTAAACTGGTCTACAATGACTAGGATGGTGGTATTCCCGCGTTTACTTCTTGGGAGGGGTCCAATATAGTCAATATGCAATCTCTGCCATGGCCTTTCTACTGCAATCTGGTTTCCCATTTTGGGCCTTAGCCTGCAATTTGGAGCTTTGGTTTGTTTGCAGACATCGCATTGTAAGATGTAGGCGCGGACTTGTTGGCGCATGCCTGGCCAAAAATAATATCTTCGCAGTGTATCCAGGGTTTTATGGATTCCACCATGAGCTGCAGTGGAGCTCTCGTGTTCCCTTCTAATTAACTCTTTGGTGAGCCCTTGAGGAATCCAGAGTTTCCAACTGGGGATATCGGATAGATCGTTATCACCACCGCCCTCAATACGAATGAAAATGTGCAGTTCGGTGACTTGCAGATTAGGATACAGAGCTGGTGTAGCAGAGATTTTGTCTTTCCAACCTACGTAAGCAGGGTCAGAGAAGCATGCTGATTTCAGGTCTACCAGGTAATCTAGCTTGCTAAGGTCAGAGATAGTCGCCTCAACCGAATCACGATACATTCGTGATAATGCATCCGGCACTACATTTTGACTTCCTTTTACGTGCTCGATCTCGAAGTCGAAAGACTGTAGTTTTAAGCTCCATCGCGCAAGTCGCCCCGTAAGTTCCTTTTGAGTCATTAGCCATTTCAAACTCTGGTGGACGGTGATGATTGTAAAGTGGAAGCCTTCGATGTATGCTCTAAACTTCTTTACGCTCAGTACCGCAGCGAAGCATTCTAGTTCAGTGATACTATAATTTCTCTGGGCCGGATTCAACTTTTGGGACATAAATGCAATTGGCCTTTCGGAATCATCCTCCGACTTTTGAAATAAGACACTGCCTACTCCCATAGTGCTGGCATCACATCTTATATAGAAGGGCTTCGTATAATCTGGATTAACTAGCAGTGGGGCCCAACATAAGTGTTCTTTTAGTTGTTTAAAGGCTTCTTGAGCCTCCGAAGTCCACTGAAACTTCGCACCCTTCTTCAGAAGCTCTGTGATCGGAGCAGCGATGTTCGAAAAGTTTGGGATAAATCTCCTGTACCATCCAGCCATGCCCAGTAGTCTGCGTGTTTGCCGAACTGTTGATGACCCTCAGACCTCCTTTACCAACCACATAGCCAAGGTATTTAATTTATCGAAGAACGAACTTACTCTTCTCAACGTTTATGGTCAGTCCTGCCTGACGAAGCAGGGAAGCGACTTCCCTTAGTAAGTCCAAATGTTCCTCGAACGTAGTGAAAGTAATGAGTAAGTCATCTAAGTAGACAAATACTCGATCGTGGAATTGATGAGGCACGACCAGGTCAGCATTGCACACACCAAACGGCATGACTTTAAATTGATATAAAGGCCTTCCAGGAACTGTGAATGCGGTCTTATCACGAGCGGACTCTGCGAGTGGTATCTGCCAGAATGCGTCTTTCAGATCTAAGCTTGAGATATATCTGGTTTCTCGGAGGCGACCTAAGAGTCCATCTATCAATGGTAGTAGATGAGCATCTTTCTTGGTAACAGAATTTACCTTGCAAGAATCTAAACATAGTCGCACCTTCCCATTGGATTTTTTCACGAGAACCACTGGCGAGCTCCAGGAGCTCTGACTCTCTTCGATAACGTCCATGGCTAACATTCGGTCCAGTTCTTCATATAACAACTTTTGAACTGCTGGGGATACCGGATAGTGACGTTGCTTTATTGGTGGAGTATCTCCTACGTCGATGTTGTGTTCCAACAGTTTTGTACGGCCGAGGCCATGCTTTGAAAGGAAGGAAATTGATGTTTGAGATCTTCCAGTTGGGCATTTTGCTCTGGTGTGAGGGTGTGTTGCGGAGGATGGATCTTTGTGGTTATATCAATATCCAGGGAGTCTATTACAGCAGGGGTAATGCCAAAAGCATCCCAAAAAGCAATTCCTAAGTAAAGTTCCTGTTGTAAGCTGGGCACTAAGTGAAAATGGATGGTTTCTGTTTTCTCAGCATAACGGACGGGCAACTTTATGTGACCAATGATAGAGTTCCGTGAGCCATCCGCTGTACGAATATATGAATGACTCTGGTTGTAATTAAGATTATTCTTACGCAGAAATTCTAGAGAGTGTTTTCCCAATATGCTTACAGAAGCTCCACTGTCGAGCAAACCAACTATATTTTCTTCAGCTATTTTTACTGTGACGTATGGACGATGGTCTTCTACATCACGCTGAACAGCGGCGGATACTGCTTTACGAAGCAGCTTTTTGGATTTCCAGTACTTCCGAGATCTAAGCTGACGCCGCCGACCTCGACTTGAAGCGATATATCGAGAGCGAATGGATTCCTCCGAAATTGTTTTGGATGTGTCTATGTAATATTGGGGAGTTTGTGTTGATTGGGTTGATGCTAAGTGGGAAAGGGATGAAGTGGGTAGCAATGTTGGTAAAGTGTGCACATTCTCTAACGATGGGTTGCAGGCTCGGTATTGGTGGCTGCTTCTATTCTCCTGGCACTGGGGTAACTTATCGTATGGCCCGACCGCATGACCCCAGCTCTTTCTGCATTCGGGGTCTTGTTTACCGCACGGCCTAAACAGGTCCCACAGTTTGGCTTCAGCACGCCAGGGCGTCCGCAACCGTAACAGAATATCCCAAGATGACCCTTTGTACAGTCTTGATATCTGTGGCCTAAGTCTCGGCAGTTCCAACATATATCCAACGAAGCGCGGTTAGCAGTGTTTCTCCTTAGCACTGGGGTAAGGGCTGCTACTTGTGGGTCAATATCATTATCAACGTAGTCTGACAAGGGTATTACCTCCTCTAGCTCTTCGATTTGAGCTCTATTTCGGAAAGTGCGAGCCATAGTCAGCTGACGAGGATCGTGCCCAGATCTAGCCCACATTTTTTCTAGCCTCTGGCAGATAATTCTCACCTCTTCCGTTGATCTGAATATTGTCGTGGTAGTGGCACTCTGCAGAGTCGGGTCCATGTTTTCTCGGACAATTTCGAGTAGCTCTCTGTCAGGAAATGGTCTTCGAAGCCGACCGTTAAGCCGTTGTACGTAATGCAGGAAATTATTGAACGTTTCTTTCGGGCCTTGTCTTCTTGTTTCAATGGCCCTTCGCGTTTCTATTTCTGAGACATAGCTCCCGAATCGCTCGAGTAGGGCTGTCTTCATACCCTGCCAACTCGTATCGGGATATTTCCGCTTGTAAACCCAGAACCAGCTTTCAGCCGTACCTGAGAGGAAATTAGGCAAAATACCAATTAAACGATCCAGCGGATAGTTATCGTCTTTGAAAAGCATTTCTAGATGGAAGACAAATCCGGTGACGTCAAGTCCGTCTGGGGACCCGTTAAAAGATATCTTCCATTTTGGTAGCCTTGGCTGCCAATGAGGAAAGCTTGAAGTTTCTGGGCGGCCACTGTACTGAAAATGGCCACTGGGTTGATTCCCGCTAGGGTTGCTTCCGCGATTGTGTTCAGTAGGGAAAAGAGTTGTTGACAAGGGATCACTCTGATTGCCCAGACGCGGCGTCAGGGTTGTATAGTTTAATGGATTCGTGGTTGTGCTAAAAAACTGATTAGGAGACCTTCCTAGATCCCCAGCTGTATTCCCAATTATCGACAGAGATGGAAATGTCAAACTTTTAGGAAACTGAATACGTCGACGTGCTGCGCCTGTGTCAACATAAGCGGCCACAGCTCCTTCAACATTTGTCTCAAAGTTAGTTGGTGCCGGAGTACTAGTTGCTCCTGCAAGGGCTTGGAGCTTTTGGCTTTCAGAGGCATCCCTACGAGGAGGAATCTTAATTTTCATGAATTCCTTAATAAGCTCGGATAGGGCCGATGCTTGTTTAGTGGCCTGTTCTGTATGATCTGTCGATGAGCTAGCTAAGCGTATAGCACGCCCACTTAGGTGACTCAATCGACCTCGCACGCGTTGATAGTCGTCATGCGTTTGGACTTTATTCTCTTTAATTAGCTGAGTTAGCAAGGCGAGCTTTTCTTTACAAATCTCAAGCTCACTCCCCGCCTCGGAAGGATCGTGCATAACCGTGGATGCTCGACCAGGAAACGATGCCTCTAAATCCAATAATTCTCTAAGTTTGGTAGAGGCTTCGGGATCAGTTATATCTAGGCCCCTGACCTTATACTCAACATTGCGTTCGTCCTCTAATAGGAATTTGGGATCCATTATTAGTAAATGCGAAAAGTAAGCGAGTTACGGATATAAATATATATATTAAAATATGAGGTGAATATGAGATATTTAGGTTATCAAGGAATGCAATTGAAGACAATGGAGAAAAAAAATTATATATATGTGTATACTAAAATAAAACCAGTAGAAGTAAGATAAAATACATTAAGGTATTCGTTGTTTTCGACTGTATAAAGATTGTCTAATCTTGTTATCCTACAGGAACGAGAACACTATGACTATACCGAATAACCAATAAAGACTAAAGAGATACCTATAAAAAAAACAAAAAAAGGAATATAATGCTTAGAACGCCAGCAGAGTGAGCTTCAGCTTCACTACGGGTAGGAAAAGAGATATATTAGTGCGCTGAACGAAAGGCAAAAAAAAAAAAATAGTACTATTAAACAAATCAAAACAATCAATTAATTTAGAGGAAAAATTAAAGTTCAATAGAAATGCAAAAATAAGTACAATTAATTAGAGATAAAAATGTACCAGTATATTGTAAAATAATAGAATTATGCCTGCAGATTCTGAGCCAATAAAATAGGTGTCCTGGCTCTTCAGCTTCCAACAAAACGTGTACTGGTATATTTATATATATTTATATGTATGTAAAGAAAATTCGATAATAAAAAAAAGTAGATTTCCTGAATTGAATTGTGGTTAATATTTCTTCGTTTGGTGACACGGTTCATTTAGTTCAGGTCTTAAGGGTTTGATGAGTCAGTGGCGAGTGGTCCTAGGTTTCTCCTATGTAAGTAAAAAGATTCTATAATCGCTATCATCTCCACCAACGGGGCTAATAGAGAATACTAATCTGCTCAATCTAACAGCCCGCCATGCGGAGTAAGCGATTGGATAATTTTTACAGAAATAATTATTTAACAAATGACAACACATATCAAACATCAAGCAGGGAAACCTTCAAAGGCCACGTATCAACTACTTGACGGAAATGTTTTCGACAATCAAAATAGAAAAAAAAAGGTGTAATACATGAAAAATAAGAATAGCTTTCTCTAACGAGGTTTTTACAAAATCACTAAGAGTCGCTAATACCAATCGAACCTAAGGGCGAAACCTGCAGTGAGGAATATCCTAACCACTTAGCGAAAGCATTGACACGAGCACTTAAGAATGCAAAAGTGTTAAAGAAGCCAGAGTTAATCTATAAACGAACAAAATTAATAGATTGACGCTGTGATTTTAGCGCAACCCTATTCAGTTGATATCTTAACTCGTAAAAATAAACAGCAACAAAAAAAAACATTCGTTTGTAAGCTGCAGAAAATTATGCTTGTTTGGGCGCCATATTTGTAACCTTCCGGCCAGTCATATCTACCTCTCAGCGTGACCGCTTCTCGACCACTAAACTCAGCGAGACAGATGACTGATCATGGCTACTTTATGTCCCTTTTAAGGTTGTTGTGGGACAATGGAGGTTGATCTTTAGGCTAGCACGGTACAGGCTTCTTGCCAGCTCAAGCTCAGGGCTGGGGTAAGTTCTTGCTCGCTGTTCAACCACCTATTACTGTACCGCTCTAGAGGAATGATTAAAATAGAAAGAAAACAAGATGAAAAAAAAAACTGAAATATAGGAACACGGACCCCGCTCTGAATGATAGGACCCTCTCTATTACTTGAAACCCATCCCACCGCCCCACTCACCAAACTCATAGGATAGATTGCCAACTACATCCGCCTCCTGGCATCTCGATCCTCCCAAAACCCCAACTGGACCCAGCACCAAACGAAAACTAATATTTAGCCTATTGCCATGTTATTTTATTTAGAACTCAAAGACAAAAACACAAAAAAAAAATAAATTAGGTAAAAAGGTACGCTACGATATACAGAATTGTAGATCCATATGTATCCAGATATTAAAATTTTTCTGTTATTCGGGTTACATATCTATATATCAAAGAAATAGAGGCAAAAAAAAAAAGAACAATTTAGGAAAGAATAAAATCACTTACGCTACTAAAAAAAAAAAATCTTTACATTATTACAAAATAAACCCATAAAAAAAATTATGCTATCATATAGACTAAATTCAGGAAAAAAAAAGAAACTTTACACTACACTATTAACTCCATACACGAATATTCAAAGACAAATCAACTTAAAACTGAAAACATTACGCTATATGACAGTACATATAGAGGTTACATATCATAAATAAAGCAAAAAAAAACTCAGAAAGAAAATTTCACTATTGTAGCCTATATATGCTCTTCGAAGATAAGAAAAGAGAAAAACAAAAAAAAAACAACCGACTATTCTCTTATTACACAAATGATAAGTGCGTACTTACATAACAATCCCCCGGCGATGAAGCGCTTCAGCGACCTGGTGAATATTGCTAAAAAAAATAATAAAAAAAAACCAAAGGGAATATTCGGGTTGCTATTGTTGCCCTTCCTTTCCTTCTTCTTTTTCTTCTCGTTCCCTAACTGATCCCCTATCTTCCCGCGACGGTGATTAACAGATCGGTTGATCCGTGGAGAGAAATAAATCCGAGAAGGCTTGAATGCTCAGGGAGGTGGGTGCGAGAACTGGTCTCAGGTAAGTTCCGGCGCACTTCACTGCCGATTTTGCTTTCTTGGATTCCCACAATACTGGTCCAGACTCTGTCACCTGGTATATGTATATAGTAAAAAAAACTTCACTGAGGAATTACACTCTCGACAGAAAAGTAATTTCACCTCACCTTATAGCTCAGAAAGAAGGCTTATATCACGCTTGGTGATAGTTGGGTGCAACCACAAAACAAATTGATTTTAATGAACTTCCCGTGTCGTCTACTATTACTGGAAGTCTTGTAACCTTTATACACACGCACAGAAGCCCGAGTTCCGATATTTATTCAAAACCACAACCGAATTTATTCTGGTACTTTGTGCGATTTTAGTACCTTCACTTCACTATTTTATCTTTGATAATAAATTGCTAGCCGCGTGCCAGGTTTAGATGAGCGACAATTAAAAAAAAAAACCCAAATTCAGAGGCTTGAGTTGTTCCCGGGGAAGTTCTTACTTCCAACGACTCACTTTACAATGTGAGGATCTCGATCGTCGCATGTTTTGATTCCCCAAAGAAGCGATACGAGGTAAATGTTCTAAAGTGCATTGCACTTTATCGATCAGCACCTTTTGTTGGGTGATAGGAAGTGCCTCTCGAATTGCACTTTGATAAGCGCAGTTTTTCTTAACAAAGCCAATTTAATGCGTGATTTCTGAGGGACAGAAAAATACATATTTTTTTATTTTTTATTTTTTTTGTTGAGTTTTAAATTTAATTTCCGCTTGAACTCAATTATTTCGCCTTTCGATGCGAAAATGAAATTAGTTTCTCTCTTCTTTCTTTTCATTAAGAAAACAAATTAGTCGTTTAATCAAAGTCTGGATTAAAATGAGACTGACCAAAGATGAATGATTAACCCCCAAGAAAAAAAAATAGATGTTTTTTTCCTAATAGAGAGATTATAGCCGTTACAAGATTGGCACTTGTTATAGGCGCATATTTTTGACTGTAGCCTCAAGCAGTCATGCAAGTATTACAGCTCCGTTTAGCTACAATCTGGGAATTGTTGTCGGCTTAATTGGAGGTACCCTAGTTTTTCAGTAAGTAGATTTCTGTGGATTAAGCCCACACATATATAAACCGCAGCTACAAATTCCTTCGTAGATGCATCACAAAATCCATGTAGTTGTGCTTTGGACGAATAGTTGATCCACCTACGAATCTGTAGGCTTTCTATATACTTTAAATTAACTTTGAACCTATTCCATTGTTGTTCAATCATCTCCGACACCTTGTTGTCACATGCACTTTGTGTGATCCAAAATGCTTTTATTAGCACCTTGGCTGTAATTACCAGTGGTACTAACCAGCCCAAAGGATCCTATAACGATTCGATGTCGGACAAGATGGTGCGTTTGGAATCTTTGGCGTGATCTGCCCAAGGTTTAATTACGAATGAAAAATTATCCAATTTAGGATGATCGCGAACCCATAAAGTTATGACTGATTCCGTATCTGAAATCTTTAGAGTGTCTTTAAACTCTCGTTGGTCTGCAGGAAGATGTCTGATCAATTCAGAATTTTTGCTTGTCCATTTCCTCAGATTGAATCCTCCTGTTTTCAATATACCAATTAGTACATATAAGAGGTCCGCACCCGTGAGCAGGTCATCCACGTAAAAGTCTGTGGTTGTGACTTCAGATGCTAGAGGCCATATTTTCTGTTCAACCTTTGCTAACAGTTGAAGCGTTTGGATGGCTGAATATGGTGCTGAAAATGTTCCGAATGTCACCGTGTTCAGCTGAAAATCTTGGTTCACCTTGGTTTTGGGATGTCTCTAAATGATCCACTGAAACGTCCGATCATCTAGATGCATTGTAATTATGCGATACATCTTTTCGATGGCCGCATTCATTGAAATCTTATATTTACGCCAGTTGAGCATCGTGGCGAATAGTTTTGGTTGTACTACTGGTCCATTTAATAGGAACTTATTGAGCGAGTTGCCGTTTGAGGATTTTGCCGATGCATCAAATAGTACTCTGCATTCATGATAGACTGGTCTCAATTTAATTACCTGTAAAGAATTTTACTGAAATTGTGCACAAAAAAAAAATGTGTATATAAATGGGTCAGGCATGAATACAAATGCATATTATCATTGTAATATGAAACGTATTTTTATTCACCCGACGCGAAATTCATTCACCTCGTTTCTTTCAAAATAAATCCTTCGTCATGAACGTGATGCAAAAAGGGTGACACTTAGCAATAAATGAAGAATTTATTTTTCATACGACTTGAAATTTTGATAGATATCTAAGCAATATTGGGAATTTACTAAATGAATATCTGGTTTTTTTTTTTTTTGTAGAATTATTATTATACTGTTAGATTAGCAGAATTTGAGTATAAATTCACGCCGATGAATCAATAAAGATATCAATTGTTATTAAAAATTCGAACGTTTTATTTGGTATCCCGTAACCCTTTTTGTTTGCAGGCTTTCGGTATTCGGTTAAAGCGCCGTTTATACCACACCACCATCAACCCAGCAAGCAAATTAAGCAACGGTATTAGCCTTGGTATATCAGTTCAAGTGCCATTTATACCATATGCGTTTAAGTCAAAATAACTCCTGGAAATACAAAAGAGCCTTGTCTTTACATTTGGTGACCCTGGCGTGATCAAGTGGAGCGCTTGATTCACGAACATCATCTCTATTAACCATTCAACATATTTGACATTCGACGCTTTAGTGAAACAGCAAACGACTTATGGACAGGAGATCCAAAACCCTATAAAGAACTAAAAGAAGGATGACCAAAGACTGACCATAACATCTTGCTTTGAACGCCTTCAACGATTGGAAGACGTATGGCACCTCTCTGAATAAGTAGACGACGATATAAGATCGATAGCTGACCTTCCACTAGCGCACTCTTGTTTTACTCAAGACTAGTTCAACTCAATTAAGTCCCTGTACGAAATATATCGTCATGAGTTCCTCTCGAGGATAGAATCCATTCGTAAATAAGGTACGAGTTCTCCGACCCAAGTGGGAGGTAATAAGGAACAAAGAGCAGAATAGCCTTATAAGGAGTCATTAAAGGTGCCACAGAAAAAATGTGACCTTCCGCCAACAATGTCAGAAGACCATTCGCCACAAATAATCCATGTTTTGAGAAGACCAGTAAGAATCATCGACACATTACGACATGTGCTCTATCTCGCTGCCACAAGTCTACCAGAACAGCCAGGACAGTATTATGATCAGAAAATCAACTCCGTCATTCATCAGTGAGCACAGATTTAAGAGTGTGATCATAAAATATGGGAATTGACTCAAGACCCAATCGAGAAGGGCTATGGTGCAGAACAATTCATGAAGATGCAAGAGGAAGTGGATAACTGCTTGATATTATTAACAACCAAACGTGACGTAACAACAATACAGTCATCCCTGTTATCACACGCCAACTCAAGTGCAATATTGAAACTGCCCAAGTTAACACTCCCGAGAATGGTGATTACTTGAAGTGGACCCAGTTTCACGACTTGTTCAATCAGATGGTGGACAATAGACCAATGATGCCAACTTGTCAGAATTTATGGTATCTCAAAGCCAACTTAGCTGGAGAAGCAGAAAGACTAATAAGACTCTTTACGGCCTCAGAAGAAACTATAAAACTGCTTGGCAGACCTTGAAGGATCGTTATAACAATCGCAGACTGTTGGTAACAGCACTCATTAACAAGTTATTATCTCATTCAGCACATGTGAATGATAATCCTTCATGATACATGATACTAAACAAGGGTGTCTGTTAAGATTGCAGAATGTAAGTATTTCAACGGAAGATTGGGATTCACTTTTGCTTCATATTATGACAAAGAAGCTTGACAGAAACACGTGCACTCTATTTGAGTAATCATTATCAAAGCCCAGAGAAATAGAGTTTATAAAGGTATTTCTATCATTTCTGGAAGCCAGATTCCAAGCACTCGAAACACTTGGCACTAAGCACAAGATTGACGATTACCAAAGAAGACATGGCAGTTCCAAGGCTCTAACTTCAATAATATCACCCACTTCAAATTGGGTACCACGTATGTCCTGCAAGGGAACCATCCTCTCTTGGCATGCATCCTTCTGAAATTGACACCAGCCAGTCAACTAAGCTTTACACGCATTCGTAATCTGTGTTTTAATTGTCTGAAGTCTTGTCACAGCTACAGCTAGTGAACACTTCGGGGATGTACAAAATGCACAAAAAAAAAAACGCAATACACTTGTACATCTAGAACCATCAGGGAAGGCTGAAAAACCCGATGACAAATCATCGAAGGGCTCATCATCAGTAGATGTACCGCCACAATGGTATAATACGCCAGGTTATCAACTAGCCACAGTAGCAACACTCATGAACCAAAAACCAAGAGGTTAGGATCTCCTCGGCACAGCCATTCTCAAATTCATACCTGACAAGGGAGACACAATAGATTGTAGAGCCATTCTTGATTCAGGCTCTCAAGTTGATATAATAACAGAAAGGGTTTTTAAGAAACTAAACTTGACACCAAGTTCAGAAAGAATCACCATACATGGTATCGGAAACAAGAAGAGAAGTATACAACACAAGGCTAATTTGCTGTTAGAGTCCACAATTAACAAATATGCAACAAGAGTAGAAGCCTTTGTGCTCCCAAAAATAATCTCGCCACCACCAACGCAGTCATTTGATATCTCTGAGTGGAACATACCGAAAAATATCAAACTTGCCGACTCTAAAATCAACATAACCGACCCAATTTATTTTATTTTGGGAGCAGAGCTTTATTAAAACCTACTGTCCGTTGAACAAATCAAGTTATCAAATAATCTTCCAATGCTACAAAATACTGCTCTTGGATGGGTGTTGACAGGTAAGATCGATCAGATTGAAACTTCTGCCGCTGCATGTGGTATATGTTCAGAGGATGAACAAACAGATCAACTTATTCAAAGGTTTTGTAAACTTGAAAAAGTTGCTATATCAAAGGACTATTTCACTCAAGAAGAAAGGCGATGTGAAACTCACTTCACTCAAACAATATGTAGAGTTGACAGCGGACGATTTATTGTTA
Source organism: Dioctria rufipes (assembly GCA_963924295.1). Taxonomy (NCBI): domain Eukaryota; kingdom Metazoa; phylum Arthropoda; class Insecta; order Diptera; family Asilidae; genus Dioctria; species Dioctria rufipes. The sequence continues at coordinate 121,449,407 of OZ002740.1, forward strand.
ATTTACCATTTTGTGAGGAACCAACAAAATTGAGCGAGTCCAGAAGCATGGCATTAAATAGATTTCTCGCTTTAGAAAGAAGGTTGGACAAAGATGCAGCCTAATGGTCTCAGTATGTGGAATTTATAACAGAGTATATTGATCTGGGACACATGAAGGAAATAAAAAGCGATAGCATCCAGTTGCCCCATTACTTTCTTCTGCACCACTGCGTTCTAAAACCCGATAGTAGCACCACCAAATTAGGAGCAGTGTTCGATGCATTGATGAAGACGTCATCTCAATTATCTTTAAATGATATCTTGTGCGCAGGACCAACAGTTCAAAGTGACTTACTTTCACTACTGTCGCGGCTTTGGCTACCACGATTTTTATTTAAAGCAGACATTCAAAGGATGTACCGACAGATACCTCTGGATGAAGCCGACCAGTAATAACACCTAATTTTCTGGAGAAATGACCCAAGAGATTCACTAAAAATTTACCGGCTTTATACAGTCCCATATAGTACTCGACGGGCGCCTTCTCTGGAAACAAAATGCCTCCAGAAAATGGCTCAAGAAAATACCATTAAGTATCAATATGGTGCCGAGGTCCTGAAAAATGACTTCTATGTGGATGTTTGCATTACTGGACCAGACAGTTTACCCACAGCCATAATAACGCCGAAGGAACTTACAAAACTTCTACAAGGCGCAGGTTTTCGATTGAGAAAATGGTGTGCCAATCACACTCAATTGTTGCGAGGCGTTCCACCAAAGGATCAAGAAATAGACCTTGACTTTGGAAACAGCACATACAAGACAAATACGTTAGGGCTTACATGGCTACCCAAGTCAGATCAATTCAGAATTAAGGCATTCTCTAACCAAGGATCCAGGATCACTAAGAGAATAGTCGCTTCTGACATCACCAAATTTTCGACCCTTTAGGTATATTGGCACCAGTAGTAGTCACCGCTAAGATCTTTACAAATGTGGCAACTAAAAATTGACTGGGATGCAGCTTTACCAATGGAACTTCGTACAAGTTGGCTTAATTTCAGGACAACTCTGTCAACCTTTAATAACATCACATTTCCCAGGCACGTATTTGCAAGTGAAGTTCCAAGGCATATGCAAGTCCATGTGTTCCCAGATGCCTCAGAAAGGCCTATGGCGCTGCTTTTTATATCGGATCGATCAGTAAAGATGACAGAATTATTGTGAGACTGCTATGCGGTAAATCTCGTGTAGTACCACTACAAAACAAACTGTTCCCCGTTTGGAGCTATGTGCAGCTCTAGTAGAGGCCGAAGTTGCAAACCGAGTAAGGAAGTAACTGAAGTTGGAAGAAGTACCAACCTATTTCTGGTCAGATTCCAAAATAGTGTTGTCATGGATAACTTCATCATCTACTTCATATCAAACATTTGTTACTAATCAGATTAGTGGGATTGAAGAACTAACCATAGCGGCACAATGGCATCATATGAGATCAAGAGACAGTCCGGCCGATGTACTCCCCAGAGGGCTGGAGCCAGACAAATTAGAAACATATCATCTTTGGTTCTACGGGCCAACATTCCTGTACGGCAGTGAAACCGTATGGCCTACAGTTTATCAAACCAAGATTGAGTATCCGTTAGAAAGGAAGCGTACAGCCTTGCCCGCAATAACTACACCAGGAGATATATCTAGCGTGATATACAAAATCAATCATGGGGAATCATTTCGGAAGCTTCAACGTATCATTGCTTATATGATTCAATTTGTAAGGAATGCCAAAATTCCAGTCAAGTCACGGCCGGACCATCACTTCATCGTTTGTCGAGAATTAACTGCAGCCTTTTACATCACAATAAGAACAATACAAGAAGATGAGTTCAAGGATGAAATAAAACAATTAAAAAAATATCATGAATCAAACAAGGGAAGTTGTCTAAAAAGTCTTACACCATTTGTTGATGACAAACGCATCAGTAGAGTGGGCGGTCGTTTAAAGGAATCATCACTAGAATATGATGCGAAATTTCTTATAATTTTGCCCTATTCAGACCCGTTAACAAAACTATTGATGTTAACAATTCATAAGGAGAATATGCCCTCTGGCACGCAAGACTTGCTAGTGGATACATGACAACCCTTCTGGCCAATAAATGGAATGTCAATCGCGAGATCAATTGTTCAGCACTGTTTAGCATGTACAAGAATCAAACCAAAAATGTTGAAACAGATCATGGGAAATTTGCCTCCCGCAAGAGTTCAACCAGAACGACCATTCGTTAACTCCGGTGTTGACCTTTGTGGGCCAACCTGGGTACATTACAAAATTCGAGGAAAGAGACCTAACAAGACATACATCGCTGTTTTCTGCTGATTTGCAACAAAGGCCGTCCACTTAGAAATAGTCAGTGACTTATCAAGAGAAGCATTTATCGGAGCATTAAGACGATTCATGGGCCGCAGAGGAAATTGTAGGAATTTGCATGACTAAAACGCAACCAAGTTCTTTGGCGCAAGAAACCAGCTACGCGCATTGTCTCAGGCCATCTATTCTGAAGCAGCAAGGGAAACCATAGCAGGAACTTGTAGTAAAAGAAGAATTGATTTCCACTTCATTCCTCCGAGAGCACCAGACTTCGGTGGCCTATGGGAGGCTCCCGTAAAATCTGCAAAGCATTTACTTATAAAGACAACTTCACCCGGATCTCTAACTTATGAGAAACTGGAGACACCAATGATCGAAATAGAAGCAATTTTGAAATCTAGGCCGCTAACACAGATGTCGAATGACCCTAACGACCAGACTTCTATCACTCCTGGTCACTTCCTGGTAGGTGAACCATTAACGGCACCTATAGATGCAAGTTCGAAGCAACTGAAAACTAGTCTGCTAGCTAGATGGAGGCTAGTGTCTCACATGAAACACGAATTTTGAAGATGATGGTCCCGAGAATATCTAAATGAACTGCTATATCGACTCAAGTGGAAAGAGTGTTGAAAAATTTTTATTACTTCTTTCTTTGTTATGTCGTCTAATTCCTCCCAGGCTTATCGTTGTGAATGTTGAGTTGCGTGGAGTAGCTGTATAAGCTCGGCTCCTAATACTAATGTGGAGTAGATGTATAAGCTCGGCTCCTAGTACTGATGTGGAGTAGCTTGTTGAAGCTCAGCTCCTAGTGCAGATATGGAGTAGCTTGTATAGAAGCTCAACTCCGAAATGAAAATAACTGACTACTGTACCTAACGGATTAAAATCGTTTACTACTCATCTTTTACATTTTCTTACTCTATATATACAAATTGTTCTTACATGGAAAATGTCAGAACGGAAGATGTGCAATTTACTTCCGACTGTTTTTTATTTCCGACTTAACACTTTGTGTACATAATGTTCACCTTGTACAAAGTGTTAAGTCATATTTATTAAATCGCGGCACTCGTAGCATATGTATACATACAAATATTTTGCAAGAAACATCACTTGCCGTTTGTTATTTATTTATGATGTAATTCTCGGGTTACAGTAGGCATTTGTGGCTCACTGTATTAACCGTGAATTAACATCTTGCTAGTTGCTACCTACATACATATGCTTCACCACCGGCGCAAGGTCGTCGTATTGCAACTTGAAACTTTTTGCGCGAGTTATATCCCCAACATTATAATCGACATAGTATTAGGTTACATCCGCTACACCCTTCGCATAAATCATGTTACGGTTCAGAATTTAAAACTAAATTTTAAAATAATTGAATGTAAACCAAAAGGCATGGTACTCCTGAAATCTTTTATTTCTTTTAGATAATGAAGTCAACGCCGTGTATCGGCATCTTTTCCCGTGGGAGCGATATCCCGCATAAATGCTCGCAACCCAGTAAATGGAAATTGTATCCTCCACTCCTACAAAATTGGATATCTGGATATCTGGATTGCTGGCAGGCTTATTGGTCCCATCTTCGAACGCTGTTTGGCAACCTCATCCGAAAATACAACGAGGATTGGAAGCTACCCGTCCGTTCATATATTTTAAATAACGTTCCAGTAAGCTAAAGAGCAGTGGAAACTGTGTCTACAACGTCAACAACGTCCACCTAAGTAACTATGTAAACTTTACGTGCCGTTTATTACCCTAGAGTAGCTTAAAATTTTTCTTATTCGAAATGATTTTTTTATGTATAAGTTAGTTAAGAGCGTATACTTTGTCTCCCATATTATTGGGCAAGAGCATCTAAATAAGTGAATACTATATAAAAATTTATTGTAAGAACACCATAATTTTCGCACACGCATATTCTATCCCAGTGAGTAGAGTATTTTGTTTTGAAGTCAGTATCAGTGACGATCCCTTTCAGCAGTAGTATACACAGAGTAAACATTCAAAGGCCACCTGCGGTTAGTCACATATCGCGATTCATACCAACAGCTAAATTAATGCTGGAAACTTACCGTTGATGCGCCTGACACTCTGGGAAAACCATAGATAGTGCGCCTAGTTCTCACTAGTAATGTACATGCCGAAATCGTTCAGGACTCCTACATAAAAAAAAGGAAAAAAATCTTAAACCAAATAAACATACAACTGATTAATACGAAATGGATATGCATAACTCAAAGAGAACTTACACTGCCCGGTTCAGCGAGCGCACCTACTAAAAGGGAATAGGTATGTAATACTGGAACGGATGTGCTAAAAGCACTCCATGAAACCTGATACGGGGAATGAAAAAAAAGAAGGAAAGAAGAAAAGGACGTTCTCGAAGAGTCTTTTTTTTTTGGGGTGCAGTTCTTCGCTTGAACACGCCGGCAAGTTTTTTTATAAAAGTTCTGAGTTGAAGTCTTTACGCAAAAAAAAGAGAAAGGAAAATAATCCGTAGAGCCAAAAATAATAACGTACATATGGAGGAGTAGCTGAAGGATCGAAGGCAAAAATAATTAAAAGAAAAGAGGAATACCAAAGGGTACCTAGCTTATCCTGGGTTCAGAGCATCAAGATAAGTAGTTTGATTTTAAATAAATAGTTCTTTTGTTTCTTGATTATTTTAATCCGTGAGATATGTGACTGGCTGTTGTGGCAAAAACTGATGGAAAGTGAGAAAATAGTTCGCTAAACTAATTAGGCGTCTATCTTTTTTGTTATCGGGTGGCGTGGCGCGAGAATTATAGTGGTCAGAATATTGAAGAACTACAATAATCTAAAGTGAGTTCGGGTCAAATTTGGAACCTGAAATAGGATTACCTCTATACTAGTTACATGTAAATATCAATAGGCCATTAACGTTAAGTGAAGAGTCCGAGTGTGTGGCTAAGTTGAATTGTATAAGAGAAGTCAGTATTGTCGGAATAAACGTATTTTGAATTGAATTCGATAGTAATCATCCAAGTATTCTTAATTTTACTACTCGAGAAAAGGTTTCGTGATCTGTCCTATAAAGATCACGTGGCGCCCAACCATAGTCAGAAAATTGTTCCTCTTACAAAAAGTGCCTACCCCACCTCCTGAGCTGGCGTTGTGCGTACTTTGGGGCACGCAACAAATTTTGGCGCCCAACGTGGGGCCCATAAAAGAGGCACAATTTTTATTACTAACATCGGAAGCTGACAACATTTTATATACAGAATCTGCCTCGGCACGTCATAAACCAGCAAGCCGTAAAGCGTACAGTTATCATATCGATTCGTGTCCGAGTCTGCATGTGACGATTAGAACATCGACATCACTCACACTACTTCTTTTCTGACGAAAGGTTTCAGTGTAGTCTCACTTACAGTCGTGCGATTTGTTTTCATTTAGCTTGTCCGCCACGCCAGCCAGTCACCGCACCGCAGTAAACTGTCTAGCTTCTCTCTGTGTATTTCTCTAGTAAGAATATTCTAGTCGGCGTCAGTCGATACATTCGTTATTGAGTGCTATTATTTGAAGGGCCATCGTTTGTGGAAATTGGCTGTAGTTATACTTTCTAAGGGTTATCTTGTAGAAAAGTCCAGAAATCTAAGGGAAAATCAGCAATAATTTGTTTTAAGCAGTGCTCTAACAATAAGTTCCGTCCCAATTTGTTTTGGTGCATAAAATTCTAGAGTAAGTATTGAAAAGCTTTTAGTAAAAGAATAAGTGAGACGAAATTAAATTGTATTAAGTTTTCAGTACAAGAGTAAGCGAGATGGAATGAAATTGTATGAAGTTTTCCGTATAAGAATAAGGAACGATGGAATGAAATTGTGTTGAGTCCACGGCGAAATACTCTTGCGGCGAAAAACAACCGATGGACGAACTCTTTACCACAGTGACAGGAGCTTTATTTATATAAAGTGTAGGAATGTATAGAATATTCTAGTGCCCAGAATTACACCGCTTTTCGTTTTGGGATAGTTGGCTGTCAAGCTTGAACGTGATATTTGTAAGTACTTAGTTAAAGGGCTGGGGGTTAAGTATTATTTAAATTCAAGGAACAGTGTTCAGGGTTCTTTTCTACGAGTAAAATAGTAGTTGGAGTCTGCGAAATATGTTGTTGATAAAGTGAGTGCTACAGTGTGTTGGTCTGGCATCCGCGATATATTGTTTACTAAAATCCGGCAGGTAACCTTATGAATTATACCCTCAGGAATAAATAGTGGAACCTGTCTCGAAGTTTTAAGATTTTGCTGGTGATCACCTGTTGCATGAAGGCTGATTCCATAGATGAGTTTTCTCTCCTACTGGTCTAATTGAAGTTTATTTGTTTTCGTGGACTTGAGTGTGCCTCATTGAAAAAGATCTTATTATAAGGGGGCACATAAATTGCAACTAATAGATTACTTTTGTAAGCGGAATAAATTTCAATCAATTTACTTAACGGTAAGCGTAGCTCTTAGCAAAGATAAGTTGCCTAAACACTAATTTGTGTTCTTTTACTGGAAACTGAACCTCTATAAATGTTGATAAATTCCTGCCATCGGCGGGGTGTGTGAAGAAAATTGAAAGAACCTTGTTAAGTGTCATAGATTTACTTTATTTTTTTATATATTTTTTTACAATATATCGTGATCGAATTATTCATTAAACGTGGTAGCAATAGACTGCCAGGTATTCCAAATAGTTCATGATTTAGATTGTAGTTGGGGTATGGTGGTGTTAAGCTTATTGATAGTTCATTAATTGTTCCTTCCCCATAAATTCTTTGGGTCAGGTCGGAATCGGATTTTTATAATAAGTCGATGCCGTCAGTTATAAAGCCGAGCTTAGTTCACCTCTATGCACGCTCTAGAAAAATTTTAGTCCTATATTAAAGAGTTGTCGCTACGAACGGATTAGTAGGTTTGATAGGTGTGGTCAACCCACTATTGTCCATTCTCCGCTGGACTTTATTTTCGAGTTTTGTACTGGATTCTTTTTGAATATATTATAAACGATATGTCTGTATTTTCGAGTTTTGTACTGAATTCTTTTTGAATATATTATAAATGGTATTAGATTGGATTCTTTTTATATATAGTGTAAATTTATTTAGGTATTACAGTTTGCTCCAATTCTCTTTCGTTATTCTCTATTTTCGAGTGTCGGTGATCATGATTTCGTAATTTTGATTGGTAAGTTGTTTTCATTACTGCATAGTTGTCAAAAGTGTTTGGAGGGCTTCGTTGTGGGCCAGTTTTTTTTAATCATACAACCAATGGTAGTGCGTCGTTAACATAGAAGTATTCAATTTACTTGTAATCGGTTTGAGTTGCTACCTAACTGTCAACTCCCAATTGCTTGGATATCCCCAGAAATATAAATTATCTAGCTCGTTTTTGTGATAGTTCATATTTACCTGTCAGCTGGCTTAATTATTAGTATCCTTACATACTTATTACTCGGATCCATATTCTGGCTCCCATTCATAATCCGATTGCAGCTTCAATCAAGTCAATCTTACATACCTACTGGTGATATAGACCGCTTTTAACACGAAGCATAATAATGGAGATAAATAGACTTAATCAAGAGGAACTGACTTATGAGCGCTCTATCCGGGACTTACCAGTGTCTACTGTTGACGAGATGAGGAAAACCCTACGTGCGGCTTTAAAAGCTGAGAGAGGAGGTAAACAGTTGGTAGTAGATCCCTATCCATATACGTTTGCTGAAGACATGCTAGCACTTGAAAAAAACGGCTAGGGAAGTGAAGGAGTTTTTGGATAGATTTGAAGGGGATCCCAGTAGTGCGGAGTATCGAAAAATTCTCACAAAAATCGAACGGGCCTTAGGTAGATTGGGCAGGGTGGAAGTAAGTGGAGATGGTCAGTCAACCGAGAAGACAAGGGTTCGGGCAGATCTGGTTTTAGCTTTAGGGTCCTTACAGCTTAAGGCAGATGGAGACGATGATGAAGGGGACCTATCCGATGTAGAGTTATCAATGACTGCCAAGGTGATAACTGGTTGCCGATCGCGAGTTCCATTATACAAATGGGATATCAAGTACTCTGGAGATCAGAGCCAGTCACTCAATTCGTTTCTTGAAAGGATAGATGAAATAGCAGATGCTCGAGGGATCAACAAACAGCAGCTTTTTAAGTCTGCGCTAGATTTATTTACAGGGAAGGCCCTAATTTGGTATAGGGCGAATAAGGGAAAATTTCATTCATGGATAGATATAGTGCGTGAGTTGAAGAAAGAGTTCTTACCCGCTGATTATGACGAACGTCTGCTTGATGAGATAAAGCGACTGACACAGAGTAAGGACGAAACTATCGGTATGTATGTAGCCATTATGTCCAACATGTTCTCCCGTTTGACAGATCCACTGTCAGATAGCCAAAAGTTAAAGATATTGCAGAAAAACATAAGCCCGTTCTACCAAACCCAGTTTGGGTTGACGGAAATAGAAACAATGGAAGATTTAGTGAAGTTGGGAAGACGACTTGAGTCTGTGAGAACGTCAGTAAAAACATTCGCACCACCTCCTCAAAGGAAAAACAACCTTCTTGAACCAGACCTTGCTTACATATCCACAGAATGCGTAGTAGAAGTCGCTGTCCCATCCATGGTCAGGGATCGCAAATGTTTCAAATGCGGTAGGTTAGGGCTTATAGGGCGATTTTGCAAGAAAAATATAAAATGTTTTGGCTGTGGGATGACAGGAGCAACACGTTCCAACTGTACTAAGTGTGCTCATAGGAGTCAACAAGTAGGAGCGACTGTTAGAAGAGAAATACCATCAAGGTCGGGAAACGAACCAGGAGCTCGAAGTTAAGCAACGAGTCGAGTAATCCGCAGGAAGTCGCAATTTTAAACAACTCGATAGAAAGTAAGGTAATCAATGAGAGAACGTATGAGCTCGGCGTTCTCCTAAATTATGTTTTCGCAGAGGTGGAAAATGACACTCGTCCTCATTTGAAAGTAAATATTTTTGGCCTGGATTTTTGTGGTTTATTAGACTCAGGCGCTTCACAGACGATAGTAGGTGGACCTGGCTACCTGCTTTTAGAAATATGGGACTGAAAGTTAGATCTACTAGTGTGACCAGGGTAAGTGTAGCAAATGGGGGATCTGTAAATGTAAAGGGGGAAGTCAGTATACCTATAGAATTGGAACGTAGGGTTAAGGTGTGCGATGCCTTACTCATACCTGACCTTCCACACTCTATAATACTCGGAATTGATTTTTGGAAGGAAATGAATATACAGGCAAATTTTAGAGATAATTCTGGGCAATTTATGGATAAGGGGAAGAATGCCACGTAAGCGCTTTACAAAATCAATCCATGTTATCGGTTGAGCAGAAACGGGAACTAGAGGTCAAAGTCGAACGGGCTAAACGGAAGATGGGTAGTGGTCTAGGCTGTACTAATCAAATGGAGCACGTAATACGGACTGACGCAGACGCAATAAAACAACGTTATTACCCTGTATCTCCTGCGATACAGAAGATTATCAACGACCAGCTGGACGAAATGTTGACATTAGGAGTTGTCGAGACATCGGATAGAGCATGGGCTTCACCGGTAGTAATGGTAAGGAAAAAGGACGGCGAATACAGATTTTGCGTCGACTTCCGAAAGCTTAATAAAGTCACCAAAATGGACGCGTATCCCTTGCCCTACATAACTGCTACGCTAGACAAGTTAAGAGACGCTCGATATATGTCATCATTAGACATAAAATCCGCATCTTGGCAGGTTCCGTTAGAAGATGCTTCAAAGCAATATACCGCTTTCACCGTCCCAGGAAGGGGGCTGTTCCAATTCTGTAGAATGCCGTTCGGGCTTAGCAACTCGCCCGCCACTTGGCAAAGATTAATAGACAGAATATTATCGGGTAGTCTTGAATCTAAAGTTTTTGTATATTTAGACGATGTCATTATAGTAACACAAACGTTCGACGAGCATAGAAATGTATTGAAAGAAGTGCTCAATAGATTACATACAGCAGGTTTGGTCATAAACTATAGCAAATGTGAGTTCTGTAGACCCGAACTGAAGTATTTGGGATATGTTGTTGGGAAAAATGGATTACAAGTAGATCCCGAAAAGGTTCAATGTATTTTAGATATCACGAGCCCCAGAAGTGTCTCAGAAGTTCGCAAATTTCTAGCAACGGTGGCCTGGTATAGAAGGTTTGTCGAGAACTTTTCTAGTTTAATTGCTCCAATTACTGACCCACTCTGCAAAAGGAAGAAGTTTGTATGGTCAGAAGAGTGTGAACAAGCGTTCCGGAGAGTTAAAGACTATTTGGTACGGGCACCAATCCTCACCTGTCCAAACTTTGAGCACCCATTCATTATCCTCACCGATGGCTCAGGATATGGGTTGGGCGCGGTGCTCACCCAGCACATTGATGGTAGAGATAGCATCATCGCATATTTGAGCCGTTCGCTAAATCGTTGTGAAAGGAATTACTCCACTACCGAGCGGGAGTGTTTGGCGGTTTTATGGGCCATTGAGAAGCTTCGTCCCTATATCGAAGGCACGCATTTCACTGTCGTAACCGATCATGCATCACTAACATGGTTACACAACCTGAAAGACCCCACCGGGAGGTTAGCAAGGTAGGCGATGCGTCTCCAACAGTATGAATTTGAGATCATTCACCGAAAAGGGAAGGAACATCTACTATCAGACCTGTTATCCAGATCAGTCCCAGTTGTAGATTCTATGGAGAGCACACAAGCAGAAGACAGGTGGTACAGCAAAATGATTAAAGTAATCGCAGAAAGGCCGGCGGAATTCCCTAATTGGAAATTTGAGAACAATGTGTTATGGAAACATTGTAAGCCAGAATACCCGGAATTATCTTCCCATAGCGACCATTGGAAACAGGTAGTACCTCGGAAAGCACGTAGAGATGTAATAAGTAGGGCTCACGATATACCTCCCTCAGGACATCGAGGTATCCGGAAAACATATTGTTATGATGACACCGCAGTTATCGCAATGTCACCATAATTCACGTGGCACTTCACGAAAAATTCCTAATTTCATGCACTCATTTACATGAGCGCATCAAATAAATTATTATTGCATCAAATTTCTTTTCAAAAATGCCTTGTAAAATTTCAATGAGCTCAAGTGCCTAGTAATATTTTCTTGCAACGTTCTTGCAAACGTCAACATAAATTTCTTATTTTTATTGACCGAGCTCGTTTTCACTTATGTATACACGAGCTCGGCATCATATTTCTTGAGCATATACAAGTGCCCTTTTTTAGCTGATAACGCAAGCGTCTGAGAGGGCACCTTTTTAAAATCAAATCGAATAAAGTTGAGTTGGAAATATATTCTTGTACGAGTCGGTTCGCGTATACTTTTTGTCCGGAATATTAAAATTTGTAAACGGATAGTAATTAGGATTTGTTCCAAAAAGAAAGGAAAAGTGTAAACAAAATAATCAATAATTATTAAACGAATTAATTATAACGAAAGCGAAATCGGAATAAAAAATAATAGAAGTGACAAGTGATTTTTCCTTTTCTCTTGAAATATATATATTTCTTTCCAGAACCAACTCCTCCTGACTGGCTCTTCTCCTGACGGAAAGCACGGCCAGCAGGATTACAACACTGGTGGCAGCGGTGCTGATGGTGATAGAATTTGGGATTCCAAATTATCATCATCCATTGGACCAACTCCAACTTATTCCGAACCGACGACTACACTTAGCTACAAAATTTGGATAAACCAAACAAATTGTTCGGGACTTAATTACTACATCAGCGGACGACAGCTGACATATTTTTCTTCAATAATCAGTTTCTTTTGGGCTCATTGTTTCATCAGCAGTCTAAAAGGAAAAAAAATCATCTAAAAAGACTTGCGTTAATCTGCTGTACATATATACTCAACCAGTATAAAAGGAAAAGATCATCAAACCAGCCTTGCGTTAATCTGCTGTACTCGTATATATTAAACGTAAGTAGATTTTACGTCTGAAATCTTCTATTGTAGTAACTGTTTTAAATAAATAGATATTCGAACAAATTTTAAGAAAAAAAA